>JAQFYT010002588.1:0-12508 GCA_034694925.1 Ceratophysella denticulata
AATAAGTACTATGCGAATTTAATTACAAGATTAAACTGGTTATATTCACGAGGTGTCTGAATTTATAAAACTAATTTGACTCAGACTACATTAAAATTAATAGTATTTATGAGACAAACATGATCGTAAAAAGTGCAGTTTTTGCATTCCCTGTCCGTCTCGCACCCTCTCATCATCAGCACATCACCCATTCACACACCACACACACGTTACGTACCTATTTTTACACACTCCTGCTCCATTTGCTCTGCGAGACAATCCGTAGTGTCACGAGCAGAGTAATTAGTCTCCGGTTACTCATCATGATTAATGGGGATTATTGAACCTGGAAGGAAGTGTGGTTGTAATTGTAATGTGCGAACAGACGGAAATATATATTGTATTTCCATTCTGATACGACTCGTGTATTGTTTCCATCTCATCCAATCCACCCTCCTCGCCTTGTCTTCAGCCTTCTTCTGCTCTACAATCCATAATTCATGGAATTCCATTCCATTTAACTTACCTTATGCGTTGATCGGGCTTTTATCTCCTATTCCTAGGTATATGTATAAACTCCGCATGAGGTGAACCTTGCTTACGTGGATTGACTTTGCATTTCCGTATTATTAGCATTCCAAGGCACGGCGGCCGAGCCGGAGTCGAGCCATACGTACCTACGTACGCCAAGCAGAACGTCTCAGTATTGGAACCCCAATCTAAAATAGTAATCTCTCAGGTCATTGAATTGGGATTGGGAGCCACGTACTAGAAAAGGACTAATTTGCAAGTTTAATCAATGGCAGAAAAGGAAAGAAGTTGTAGTGTCTTTTTCTAGGGAAAAAATATTATTACATGGAAATTGTTTGTCCCTTCTCCTGCACAACACCAGGAACTCCTCCATATTCAAAGCCTAACTGTAACTAAAATTGAGTAATATCTCATAAGCGTTTGACTTGAATTTTGGGCAATGATCTTGAGGATGGAGTAAGATGCGGAATGACTGGGTCTCTCTCTATTGCGGATTGACAGTGTGCTGAAAGAGAGAACTTTTTTTCCTAATTCCTGTGATTTGTCCACATTGGAGCCAAACCCTCTAGCCCTGATTTGGTCATCCACCAAGGTAGAGAGCAAAAGTAAGGATTTAGTTTCATGCGTTGAGACAGGAGTCAGTGGACTTGCCTTCCCATCCAATAATACTTGGATTGTGTGGGAAACGACCTGACAGGAAAGAGGGTTGTGAATTTCAAACGACGATTACGATTACCCCAAGACTCGTCCTGTCGTCGTCAGCAGGAGTTAGTTTGGAGTCGTAATTGTACAAGAGCACGAGGGTTGCAATGCGAATCCCCAATAATTCGCAATCATTTTTTTCGCTAAAGTTCACGTAATTGTTCAATGTTGAAAGTCTCCTGGGGTTAAATGGGAGAGTAAGTGTGTAGTAACGCACTCTTGTTCCCAGACCAGCAGCAGCTCAAGAGAAGCGGTACCTGCTATGACTCCATGTTGGGGAGGATGAATGGCAATATAGGAAACAACAATGGTTAGTTGACTGACTTGAGTTTACCTTGTGTGTGTTGTGTTGCACAGAGAGAGGCTGTTGGCATAGGATTGCTGAATCCCTCAGGTAAAGGCTCTCATCATGGTGCAGTGCATGCTGAGGCTTAATTCATGTTGCCAATACTATATAAAAATTGTGGATTGCATATTGGATTGCATTGAAGGCATATTGCACATTCCTCTCTCTCTCTCTCCCTTCATGCCTCTGCATGTATTAATTCCTCGATTGCACCGCAATTCCCTATATGAATTATTACGAACAAATCCTAATTTGTACAGTTCTTCCATCATGATTTCCCGTGTGAAGTTTATGAACTCGACTTATGCAACTTTGTGTGTGCTTCTCAAGGGAGTCAACTCTGAGCTTTTTAATCTTGAACTCGGAGAGAGACACTACTGGGGTTGGGGTTCTGCGTGTGGGAGCGCTTGTGGTCAAGTAAATGCGCCTCTAATGATCCTAATCCTATGTCAACAGCAACACGCCCTATTCCCAATATCAGTTAATTAAAAATCCTATTCTCACTGATGCTCGGCTGTTACGATAATCATACGCAACTTCCTTCGCCAGGCCAGGACTCTGACCGACTGCAAGTGTGCATTATACTTCGGTATAATTAATTATGCTAATGGTTCTGTTGTGGTTGTATGCTCGGGTTTTGAAAAAAATAGCCTCGTTCCTAAACCCATTCTCAATAGGCTAAGCGATTGTAGATAGAATGTTTTGACCGGGAAGGGAAGTGGAAGTACAATCGAAACTTTCTGTTCTGCTCACTGATTCATGCGTACATTTGTTGTCAAATAGCTCACACACTCAATATCGGTTAAATTTGTCAGATAATGAATCAGAGTCCGTTTTTTATTTGTAAGTGAGCCAATTTATTGAAATCAAGTTTGGACTATATGAAAGCGTTTCAGTGTTTGAAAATCCCGTGGTCATGGATTTCAAAGTCCTGGAATAGCTGAATGCTCAGAAGCGTAAATATTTGAGATGGGTTGTTTGGTTGTACATATGTAGATATTTGGTATATTCCTGGATCGAGTCGTTCACGGGCATGTTTCTCGAGATAACCCTGTACTCGGTCAGTCCTCTATCTCAAATTTGCACATGTCAATAGGTGTGTGCGGAGCAGTTTTGGCGTAGTAGTTGTCAATGTAGGCTGACGAATGGGAATTGGCAGAGGTTCGGAAGGCAGCTTTTTAGCTTTAGCTTTGGCTTGATCTGAGTCAGTGGGTCTTGTTCCCCATCAGCCCACTTTGGAGGAGAAGCTTTAGTGCCCTAGCCCTGCCTTCCCTCTGGTTCCCAGCGCTTGCTTCTCGTTCGCTCTACTGCAGCAGCAAGTGAGAGTGCTGTCGCACTATCCTGTGAGCCTGAGCCGAGCAGCAGCATTGAACCCCGCAAAGGTTTACTCGCTCCCAAATCCTGGCCACTCTCAGTGTGGAGCTTCATGTCGGCAGGAGCGAAGTGTCGATCCTCTCGGTTTTTCCTTGTTCAGCACACGCCACGCACTGCTAGCTGCTAGTGCTTCGAACTGCATACACTAGTACAGTTACAGTACTTGAGTGGAGGCCCAAGTTAAAAAAACCGTGTACCGTGTCCGTACCCTCCGTACCCTACCTAGGTCCTTCAGTGACAGTCGAACTTCAAGTAGCCCTATTAGTCACTCTTTATGACAATAGTTGGGCCAGTGGACTGAATGTCGGAATTATTGGATTTGGGTGTGCGGCGGATGGAAGGGATTGTTGAGGAAGCGGCAATGTTGGCCGCGGGACGTCAGTGTGGACGGCGGGGTAGTGGGGCAGGGAAGAACTTGAGCCTTTCTATTCCGATTCCGGGCGGCGGGTTTCAGCACCGGCGAAATAACTCCGTGACCAGCGTGGGAAGTAGCAGTCGAATGAGCGGGTGCAGCGGTCCGGGCGCGGAGTCGGGGTCAGAGGATTGTGAGGAAGGGTCAGGGGCACAGCCCTTGGACCTGAGTTGTCCCTGGAAGGGCCGCTCCAGTCCCACCCCCACCCCGAATGACATTTCCCGCCGCTTCCTTTTCCATTGCGACCTGGAGGCTTCCGGGCGGGCCGCCCAGTACGGCGACTACGAGCGGGACTCCAGCTCTCCCCAAGAGGACTCAGACGACTCGGATGGGCAGCCCATGGACTTGGGAATCAATCCTAAAGCGTACAAAAAGTCACTCATGAAGAGATATCGTAAGTCACGTTTCGTACCAATAAGAAAACAGAGTAGCGTCCTTCTCTCTTCCAAGCAGTGGGTTGCCCGATAAACAAACATAAGACACATTCGCCGCTACCAAGCAAGCATGCAAGCTTAACTTCAAAGTAGTATTCCCAATTCCCACACTCTGCAAAATACATACATTACATTAGGTACAATCCGCCTAAGCTCACCGATTTCTGCTTCAGCCAGACTTTTGGCTCCGTGAAAGTAGAGACCGCGAGAGCTGACAGGGAAAGTGACAGGTCCATTTCTTTTGAACTCAGCCTCAACCCCTCCCAAACATGCAAACTGTTCATTACGCATTACAGACTCGACAGTGGGTTTCACGGTGAAAGGCGTCTCAAAACCCGTAAACCCCGTCCACTGTCCAAATAACGCTCAGTTGCCCAGGGCCAAGGCGTGCTATGTGTGTCATGAGTCAGGCTATCAAAAAGATCCAGGTTTATTAGCTCCTGTCCCACTCCCTACTGGTCTACTTCTTTTCCCAAGTTTGCTTTCTCCATCTTTTCCTTGGCATGAGCCCTGTCAGTCTTCACTCTTCCCCGCTCTCCAGCACACAGACAGCAAAGAATGAGCTGTCAATCATGGCTCCTGTCTATTTGCATATACTTTCTTTGATGAGGTTGAGGAGTATTGGGGTGCGGTAATTTGGGCTGCCGAGACTCGTGTGCGTGGCAGTGCGGAGGAAGTGGATAATCGATTCCGAGGCCTTGCCTGCTGCGTACCCGGGCGAGCTCTTTTCTTCCGCCTCGAGGAGAAAGTCAATAGCGGGCTATCTCCTGGGATGTAGTCGGGAAAGGGAACGGAGACGGAACGAGGAAATAACTAGGCTGTGGCGGAGAGGGCTCCTAGACGGCCTTTGCTCATAGGAATCAATTAGAAACTTATTTCATGCGTGAGGGCAGTCGAAAGAGAAGATTTGAAGAACAATGGTTATTTGCTCTGCCAAAGCTTCTGCTCTTTTTGCGTGGAGCGAGAGAGAGTCCTATTCTTGGCCTGACTTGAGTGAGCAAGTAAAACAGTCATTTCCACCAACACCAACCTGTATGATTATCTCGTTTTAAAAAGCAAAAGTTATTTGAGTCGATCTGTATCAGTCCCAAGCCTGCAGTCTCACCTTCTCCCTACTCCTCTGCCTTTTGCCTCTATCATTTTCTGGTACAATTAGCAAAAAAAAGAGTTGTGTACAGATGAGATAATGCTGAACTTGGTATCCATACACTTGCTCCACATACCACTCATCCACTCTTCTCTTCTGTAAGGCTCCGCTGCTCTTGACTCCTTATCCGTCCACATACGATCAGGCAGTCAGTCTACACTATTAACCACATCTAACTCAATGTGCATGATGAGGATTGGAAACGGAAAACGAAACTTCTTTTTTTATGAGCAGTTACTCATTTTTTGTCCTTAAAACTTGGGCTTGTTTGTCTTCAACGCATCCATGCAGTCTATCGCTTAAGTGAGGATTTAGGTGACCTGCTTAGCGCTCGTTTAGCAGAGGAACGGAGTGGAAGCCTTAGTTCAATCTAATTAAACTCGACTTTCCCTATCGTTGGGACTCCGCACCAGAACCGAGTCCTATAATTGTACACAGTACTGTTCCTGTAAATTCCCGTGAACCACGTAATATGAGAAATTTGAGAAGTTCATAAGTGCTGTTGGGTTGAAGGCTGGACAAGTATAAGTATTACATATGGGTGAGCCGAGGTCGGTTCGGATTGACATCCTTCTGATAATTGTAGAGTCGGGCTTTCTGTCTTGGGGCTTAGGGTGCGGAGTGTGGCGTGTCAATTCCGAAACAGGGTAGTCCGTTCCAGGGCGTCAATTATTCAGGACTGGGAGTAGCGTGTAGGTCTATAATTTGATCGGGAGGTGAACACTTAAAGCCTCCGTGTTCAGGACACGGAGGTGACAGTTTAAGATGGGGCGGAAGGA
Organism: Ceratophysella denticulata; assembly: GCA_034694925.1. NCBI lineage: Eukaryota > Metazoa > Arthropoda > Collembola > Poduromorpha > Hypogastruridae > Ceratophysella > Ceratophysella denticulata. The sequence goes on from JAQFYT010002588.1 coordinate 5,705, forward strand.
AATGGGCTCAACTATGGTATGGATGGATGGACTCGACTGATCGGGGGTCCTGATAGCCGTTTCGTGTAATGATACATTAGTAGCTAAGTTATGTAACCCTTCCTGGAAGAAGGATATGGAGAGGGAACCGACAGAACTAAATTATTTTTCCGGTCTCCTGATCACCTCGTTCATTAGGCCCTCGGCGCACACACACGCGGCGGGAAAGTCTGTTTCTCGCTATTTACAGTATCCTGTCTTCTAGCCACGAGAATCCGTTTGGAGAAATTATAGGGCCAAAACTCCGTTGTTGTTCCGGATACGATACTTGGCAAATAGTACTACGTGCATTTCTCGAATCATGAGTTCTCTATTGAATTGAACTGTAAATTGAACCTACATGACTCCTCTGTTTGTGAAACCAAATACCCTGTAATAGTTTAGAGGGTTTGGCCGAACTTGGAATAGCACTGAGGAATCTGTTTGAAAAGAAGTTGGCTAGAGATCGATAGTAGCTGGTGACACGAGGCGGTGTCCAATTTAGTTGATGTATTGATTTGCAGCTGTGTCCACTCCTCTCCGCCCTGACGTAACCCTGCTCAACTTGGATTCCTTTGTGTCCTCTCCTCATATCCAGCACCCAACTAACTTGTACTTTCCTTAATGATGTTGTCAAAATCGAGTCTAGAGGTAATCAAGGCCAGAACGGAAAGTTTAGGAATAGCCTCAATGAGTTGACAATTTTTTTTAATTTTGCTTAGTTCTGCTCTAACTACTTACTACTGACTTGAGTCATTTTTGAGAAAGGTGGAGAGGTAGATACACATAGGCCATCATGGGAGAATGCTATCTCTGTCTCTGTCACAGCATTTCCTTTCAATCGTGTCGATTGGAACGGAACCATTTAGTTTTTGTGTTGCTGATCCTCTGGGCACGCATGAGTTCTTCCCAAGGAGTGATTGATTCCTAAATTCTTCAATCAGGGCTAACCTTGGTTCGTGGTTCTCTGAGCAGTGAAGAGGATGAGGAAAAATTGCAAAGAGTGCAATTGTCACGTCGCGTCGTCGCCTCCTCGGATGGATTTCAATTTGGGAGTGACTGGGATGGGAGTAGATAGTAGGCTGGGGCAGGACATTATTACAGTGGGCTTGATTAAGCAATTGGGCCATGGCGGCGGCTTGGGAAGAGACACCGAGGCAGTTAGCCTTTTATCTCCATTCACAGATGACAGATCTCTTCTAGCGAGCCATGTCTCGGTCACTAGGTCTACCAGCCTAGCCAGCCTCGACCTTGTTAGGAAATCCGACCCGCAGTATTCTCCGAATGATTCTACCACCGTAGCGTGTCCAACCGTATTTTTAATCGTTTTAGTGAACAGTTTTCTGCATTTGTAATAGACATGGAAATGTTTAGAGTCATCCTATTATCTCAAGTGTTGCGTGTAGTATATATAGACCCGAATACTTAGGTCATACCATGAGTTAGGTGCTCAGAAATATTGACATAATTAAGGCCAAGTTTTATGTGGTGTATAAACGTAACAAGGTCCGCGACCCAGTCCCCAAGTAGTCCCAGAACCCATCAGGCACATGAGGAAGAGATTTTTCACAAATAGTTCTTGGTAGGCAAACTCATAAACTCCGCTCGACCCACACGACCTATTAGGAACCAATTAGTTGAGGAGCGAAAATACAGCCCCGTTTTTGTGTCTCCAAATTAAGGGCACTGGATCTCGGGATAGGGAACAACATCCTCATCCTCATTTCCGTAACATCTCCGCCTCGTCTTCACATGTGCTAGGGATAGGGATAGGGAAAGGAGTCTTAGAACTAGTATGTAAGTAAAGTACATGTAGGAGTCCGTTACTGGCACACAAAGAAGGAATGTACCTGTTCCCCATTGTTCGAATTAAATGGTTACTTGAAGTCTCTGGGATGAGGCTGGTGTTATGGTGTGCCCTTCAGGAGAGTTTCCTTCCAGGAGCCTTGCACGAAGGGGTCCAGGAACAGGAGAACGGTTTTCTCACATGCGGCTCTTTCCTCATCCTACTTTCTGAGAAGGAATTGAGGCTAAGGGTCTCTCAGGCCTATTACTCAGAGCAAAGATCTCCTTCTTTCCTCTTGTTATTCTCCACCACCCATTATATTCTTTCTGCTTACTCAGAAGACCAGCCTTAGATTTCTACTTACCTCTATTCCAATAACAGAGGATTTCTCCAGGCTTGGGAAGATCTTCCTAAATGTAGGACATGTCATGAAAGAATCCGAAGGGCAGACAGACATACACGCACAAAAAAACCTCTTTGAGAGCTTTAGAGCGTACAGGTGCATTGTGTGGTGCTGAAGGGAAGGAAGCGGTACCTGAAAATGACCTCTAGACACTTGGCTGGGCCTAGCCGTAGTTGGAGTAGTAACGGTTCCCTTAAATAGACTTCCACAATGACACGACAGAGTTTTCTCAAACCCGTTTCTTCCCCAGACCATACCAGCATATACCAGCATTGCATAGGAATAGGAAATACCACCCTGAGCAACACAAGAAACGCGGGACTCCCTAACCCCATTTTCCCATGCATCTCCTCTCCTGCCCTATTTCGGTAATGAGGCTCTGTGTTTATTCAGGACTGGGTCAGATCAGATAGGGCGGCCAATATCCGGTCTCTCCGGCCTTCAGCCTCTTCTTTCGGATCACATTGTTCTCGGGACAAGGCGGAATTTACTTACATGAAATTTTAACGAGATCCTCGCATAGCAATTAGGTAGTGTAGGAGAGTTTCCTATATACCTCAACGTGACCAACACCCCATGCTCAATGCAAATGAGTCTGTATAAGTATGTGGAAAACGGAAATGATACAAAACGTCAATAGAGACTCTCGAAATAACTCTCCCCTTCATAAAGCCAATAATAGTAGCGTCACTCACTCAGAGACCATAGCATAGGCAGGATTCCTGAGAGTCCTACTCGAAGCTGAATGCGGAGAGTACATAGTAAATTAAAACATTAGTCGTAAACACCCTTCCTGTTTTCACACTCGAGAGAGAGATGAATTTTAATGTATATATTCAGGCCTAAAGTCCGGACCTCCACCCATCATGCATTACATGAGTAGTCATATTCCTTATTTACTGCGTACGTCAAGGGAGAACGCACGAGGAAGGCTGAGCCCATAGCATAGGACTAACTGAGCCTATGTAGAAGCATCTTGAAATATCCTTACTTAACAACAATTGAGTCATCGGAACAATGGAGAGTTCTCTGCTTGGAAATGACGAAAGACAAACACAGACATTGTTGTGTCCTCAAGTGAAAGGAAAAATAAAGAGGTGGGGCCCGAGAGAGTGCCGGAATGAATTGAAAAAGCAAAAGTTAAAAATGGAACGAGTCACTTCCGATTATTATTATTACTTAGGAATAGGCACTTAGTCGTAAAATAGGTCGCGGGTAATGGAATTTTCGTTGAGGCAAGGCGAATGGAGTGAGAGTCCCGTTCTCAACTCCGTAGTCAGTCCATGACAACGGTCTCGGCGACAATTTGGCAGAATGCTAATGCAAATATAGGGATAGGAAGTTAATGACAGGCCTGAACTTGGGAGCCAAACTGTCTCAGCAATAAAAACAACACGGAACCCAGTGATTGTCCTATACTACTGTACTACTACTACTACTACTCCTAATATGTCCGTTTCGATTTGGAGCCAAGGCAGTATATTTCTAAGTTCAGGGTTATGTAAAATACGGAAGCGTATGCCAGAATAGCTTATAAATAAATATCAGGAGTCCTGCTGGCCTACATCTTGGAAGAAGAATATCCAAATTCCCGGTAGCCGCCCTTGTCTCCACGTTAAATAACATTTTTGACATTGATGAGATGCGGAGTGTTTCTGACTGTATTTCATTGTGAGAACGGAAAGGCTTTATAGACGGAGATATATGGGAGATGCCAGGAGGCTGGGTTTCCCATTGTCCGTTACGCATATTTCCTTGGCGGAAAGTGAGTGGGACAAGGTCTAGGCGGGGTGGCGGGTGCTTGGGCTCCTGCGGATTGTAGTGACTGTGGCTCGACAGGAAGTTCCAAGGCCAAAGACAGAAGAGAAAGTTGAGCAAGGAAGGAACCGTTGGAGAAGTTCCGGAGGGCTCTGGGGCTGGAGCTATAGAATTCCAAAAATACCCTGGCCTTTGATAAATCTCCTCAAAGGCCCTTGACGTCAGTGCCCATCGATCCGCACATAACTTGGCACTGGGAGTAGTGTAGGCTGTGTAGCGAGTAGGGCTTTTCCCTTTGATCAACCAAGCTCGGATTAGGCCGCACGGCTCGACTCAAGGTCTTCTACAACAAACCTACTCTCACAATGGAGAAAGGAAGAGCGTCAGAGAAAGCAGTCTCGAATTTGAGCAAGGTAATGGTGAAAGCGAGAGAGAGAACGGAAGCCGTGCAGTACCAATCCGTCCCAATGCACTCACTCAAACCCCCTCAACTACTCCACCGCTATTCCTACCGGAACAGTTCATAGGACACAATTCATAGCAATCTCAATAGCTGTATTCAGATAGAGTGGGCAATTCATGGGAGAACCATTCAGATCTACAAATCCAGCCGACTATGAATAATGGCATGAATAGTTGCTGTGCACTGAACTGACCCGCCACGAATATTCGTGTTACTCTCCCGAAATGCTCCCCTATATCCGCTGAACCTCCTTTTCCCCGGCTTTTCTGGGCCGGGAGCTGGGGATTTATGCTCATTCCGAAACATGAACCTAACCCACTAGTCTCATTTCCCCATTTCTCTACTTCCGAATAGGGCCATTAGGTCGTTCAGGACCCGCATGGACACCCGAGCCCAATTATCCCGAGTGCAGAGGAACGGCTCATCCAAGACTCGGGATTAATTGTTTATAACCCAAGTTCTGACGGAACCAAATACTCCCCAAGGCAGAGAGATTATGACAGAGGGAAGAGAGCAGAATGACGAATCACGGAACTAGGTTAGGAAGGATGATGGCATTATCAGGTTCCACTGGAATTGAAACTCCCTTCTCTTCAATCACCGCAACAAAAAGCTAGGAATAGGCTCTGGACCTCGTAATTGTCCTTCCTATAAATAGGAAGTTGGATGGAAATAGGAGCTAGCTGTGGAGGAGAATAGGCCCGCTTGGGAATGGGTTGAAACCAATTGAAACTGAAACCTGAATATTCTTTTGTCTCTAGTTCCAGTATCAAAATCAAAGTGCGTGTAATAGTGGAAATGTATATATGGATGGAATGATTTCCGTCTCTCAATCTGACCCCCATTTCCTTCCTCTCTACAGGCAAGCACTCCGCCTACGTACATACCTACCACTGTATATTATTGGCAGGAGGAAGAGGTGATTTTGCATTCCAATTCCAATCTACATATACCTGGGTAGATAAACAATAGAGAGGCATCCATCCGCACTGCTGGCAAATAATGTACACCAACAGATTCCGTCGACTAGTCCTTGACCCCATCACGTATAAAATATGTAATACACTAATCAACTGCATCAGGCTCATTTCCATTCTCTCTCCTGCCGTAGTCAACTCATTCCTACTTCACTCCATGTTGTCAAGTATGGAAGGCCTATTACATGAATCCATATTATAATATAATTGCATGTATTAGGCTCAATCCGCTCCATGTCGTAGTCGAAGTCGTGCCGCACCACGGCTCAAATGCCATGTCCACGACCAAATGTAAATCAAGCCAGTAGTAGTAGTGTCATGAAACGACAAATGAACCGTGCACATAGCCGCGGCTGGTGCACACACACGTCAGGGGCCTATAGTCAGTGACTCGTCCCAGGAATTCTATAGTCTGAAGTATGTATAGTGAGCATCACTAACTTTCGCTTGTCCTACTAACATACATCGCGGAAAAGAGCCCCCTCCCCCTTCTCAGCATTCAATTTAAAATCTCGGCTCTGACTTAAGTTCAGAGAGGATATTACACCATAAAACCCAGCCCTCCCATGTGGACGCCTATATATGGACATTTTGGGGAATGACGTTTTAAACAATTGACATGGTCGGACCAAAAACTTGGATTGGGCTAATTGGGCTCAAGACTTAAGGACTTGACTTGAGTGATATATGACGACCGACGACACTTCTAAGAGTCAGTCCATCAATGAAGGAAGGCTTCGTGTTTACATAATAATGCCCGCATGGCTTGACTCCACAAACACTCTCACTCTCCACAGAACCGTGCATATTTTCATATTGAGTTTTTATGACCTAATTTAGTAGTAGGAAATAGTGCTGGGCTCGTTCTGGCTCTGTGTGAGTTAGTTTTCTGAGTCTAGTTGTTGGAAAAGGAAGGTCTATAAGAGGACCAAAACACTCGCCCTGCTATCAAATTAGGTCAGTGACTAGAGAGACTAGGCCAGCTAGCATGTGGAACCCTGAGGATTAGATACTAGATACAATATATGTACAAAAGTATAGAATAACTACTGGATATTGACGATTAGCCGGAACTCTCCTCCATGCGCTCGTGTTCTCTTTCTGCATACACACCCAAACCCTGGGAAACTGGCAAATAAGATAATAGGCCCATTTCAAAGCACAATCCAACTTATTTACTACCAACTACTACTATTTACTACTCTGATTGTGCACATTAATTTTGGAGACATCCTCCTTCAACCCTTGTCGCGTTGAGCGGCTTGACTTGACGTAATCCGGGTTTAACATGCCAACCCCGTGCATTCATGTTTAAATTAGTCAGGATCATTAAGAAGACGTGGTTTAGGTCTTTTGGTGGGGCGGGCGGCGGTAATTAGTGACGTAAGGCTTATTCGAG
>JAQFYT010002589.1:0-12506 GCA_034694925.1 Ceratophysella denticulata
CAAGGCAAGGATATTTACAAGGTGAACCAGTCAAAAGGCGAAAAACCTCGAGGCGAAAACACCGCGAGGTGAAAAGACCGAAGTGAAAAGACCGGGGGCGAAAAAAACAAGGCGAAACGACATGTAACCCAGCGGCCGATCTTTTCGAATTCCCGGAGAGGCTGTTCTAACGCTTGTGCCCACCACCAGTATCCCATTTGGTTCATCTGAGACAGGATGCGGTGAAATGTTATTTTAAAATCAGTTTCCGTATCTGTTTCTGATCTGAGCTAATGGTTGCAGTGAAGACGTGTATACATAAGTTAGGTTAGGATGTTCAGAAAGACGTTTAAAATATTTTAAGGAACCCGAAATGAACCTAACGCTATTTTAGAAAACCAAGATCTTGAAGCTTACAATAGATCGCTGCCGACTTGCCTGTGTATCTCAGCTTGTCCACTGGGAGCAGCAAGGCCCGGGAGAAAGATGACAAACGAATGCTGTTTCTGCATAATGCATGCAAATGCCTCTGTTTAGTGAGTGTAATTTGGAGAAAACGAGAGTGGGATGAGTAAGTGGGTCCTTTTCCGTCCGAGTGGCGGAGGGAGCTTCTCTGTCCGTCTTTCTGTGGGCGAAGTAGGGTTTGACGGGACACGGGCTCTGATTTGGAATCCGGATCTTATGTAGAGTCCCAGTCTGTAACGAGGGACAGGGGAGATAGGTGGAGGGGACATCCGGTATGCAAGGCAGGTCACGCTTCCCGCCTCACACTCACTCATTACATATTCCAGCCGTGACTCCTTCCAGCCTGCCGTTGTCAAATCTTCATGTCCGCTCACTTAGGCCTCATCAGCTCTGACGTCTTTCCCCTAATCCACCCTTCAGCCCATCTCTGGCCTCGACTATGGTCTCCCTCCCATCATCCCGCGTCCAGCAGCAAGCAGGAAGGGGTGAGTGGAGGTGGAGGATATAGTCCACGGCGTGTCCGGTCTTTTCACCTCGGTCTTTTCGCCTCACCGCCTCTTCGCCTTGCGGTCCTTTCGCCTTGCGGTCCTTTCGCCTTGCGGTTTTTCGCCTCCTCACCTCCACCCTCACACAGATGCGCGCGCCCTACTTGTTTCCCTAGTTCAAAGGTTACATTGTTCGTAGTTAGTTTAGCTTGGGTTGTAAGACGCGCGCTGATGTTATTTATTACATTTTCACATTAGTTATAATGCTGGAGTCAACAATACTGCCATTATAATTACTATGTTAGGATCGTATTGTTATTTTAGCATGCGTTAACTCTAATCAAGGCAAGGATTTTACAAGATGAACCGGTCACAAGTCGAAAAAACCCTAGGCGAAAAGACCAGGGGTGAAAAAAGCAGGGCGAAAGGACATGTAACCAGTCCACGGTGCTTGCTTATATTAATCAAAGAGAAAGGAGAAGAGAAAGTTAGTGGACGATGATTCAGGTTCATTATAGTAATCCAACCTAACTTCTGAGATCCGGACCCAGACCTCCACTCTAATGACGGGAGGGACAAGACTTTCTCAAATTCTGGTTCTGATGGTCGAAAAAAAAATTATTGGAGCAGAGTTAATGCATATAATAGAACCTGGATGAGGAAATTGAAGAATGGCTGGCCAAATAAGCTCAAAGTCGAAACCACACAATATCCGATGGAGAAGCGCGTCCTCGGCAGAAGAGAATCTTCACTTTCACTTTCCAGACAGACTTTAGGGAGGCGTAACGATCCGGGACTGGGTGTGCGAGGAAAATAAAATGCCCGGTGCATCTCTATAGGTAGAGAGAGAAAGAGGCTCAGGCTTTCCTCATCTCCGGAGCCTGGCCTGATGCTGCTACTGGGAAGAATGGAGGTTTAGATAGGATTTGGCAGGAAACCACTCCAGGCTTTCCCAGAGCTTTATGACCCGTCCAAAACCCAAGACGTCGTCCTGACGAACCTCCACAGCTCTCAGGCCCACCCTCTTGTCTTCACAGTCATAAGAACCTACTTGAGAATTTTATGTTTCCAAATAGGCTTGTCAAGCCTCGGCTCCTTCTCAGCCAGTGGTGGTTCACATGGAGAAAGCGGAATACTTATAATAAGCGAGATGCGGAGGACACCCATCCCCACCACTTGAGTCTGGTTCAGAGGAAGGGAAGATCCAATGGTCTTTGGCTGGTAGAGAATTGAATGATCGATAGAATGGCAAGAGCGAGCGAGGGTGATCCATCTTAAGCTCTTTGACTTTCACTGTCAAGCAGTCCAACCAAAATCATCGATTCAAACCCGATTTTGTCACGCTTAATTTCTCACGAGAATTGCTTCTCATCTCAAGTCTTATCTGGTCTTAAGTCAGGCCATCAAAAACCTTGAACTAAGCTGACTCCAAACTCCTTCACCTTCACCCTTCCGAGCTTCACTTCCTTCCTCATCTCACGGAAATATGTAGGTCAAATTCATTTCCACGAAAATCCCATAAATCCTTACCTCCATCTCACTCCCCACTTTCTCCCAAACGCAGGGACTGGGACGAAAACTGCGTACTTCTGGGCACACCTCTGGAATCAAACACAATATTTATACATCGTCTCAGGTCTCAGAAACTGAAACCTTGACATACTTCAATGTATGCATAGCAGCAACAACTTTTATGAATAATTTCATTTACTGCGGCGCATTTCTGTACTGCCTGAGGCGGGCTGGAGAGATTTAATGGTAGGAAGACGGGTTGATGCTGATGAGGAAGAAGTGATGGTGAACAGAGATAAAAAGTATGTTTAATTCCAGGTCCAGGTTCCGTAGCACTCAAGGAGGGCATTCCCAGGGAAGCTCATTCAGGAGGTAGAGTGGATGGACGGTGGTTATAGTACACGGTAATTACCGTGTTAGAGTTTTTCAGAACTTGAGTCAGAGCTTAAGACGCGGAGGAGCCAGTGCAGACCTTAATAGCGCTCATTTTGTTCAAGAAGAAAACTTTGGCCTGGACGCAATTTGAGAAGTATTTACGAGAAGGTGAAACTGGAAGTTTTACAGGGATGGGAGTCCGCCGCTGCTCATGGGATGTAAGTGGGAGGGAGATGAGCCAAAGCTCTGTTCTAATTACCGCCTTGAGTGGGGCCGAGTGAAGAGGTGCAATAAAAGGAGGAGATGAGGCGCTTATCTCCGCTCTGCCTCCTTCGCATTTCCATACTCCCTTACACCCAGCAGCATCTCACTTCCTCCGTCCTGTAAAAAAGGAGTGTCAGGGGACGACGGAAGAGAGGACTTCAGATCTTGATTCCACAAAATCTCGCTCACTTTCTTCTTTCTGCCTCCCAGACCCAGCCCGTGCCGTGTCTCAGACATTCCTTTTATCATGAGCCCCATCAGACACTCAGAGTGAAAGTCAGAAAGAATGGGGTAAAAGCAGGAGCATGGTCTGAATTCATATGTGATCATGAACGATAATGGCACAAGTCTCATCAACGCTCTAACTTTCACGAACAGCGTAGAAGCTCCATGACATTTTTCGTGACCCTTATACCCTTGAAAATAAAATCAGACAAATGCTATTCACATTGTACATCATACTACTAAAAACGTTTGCTCTTGTTACTTTTAGCTCATATTACATAAGGTTTACGAGCTTCTATACAACTTATGACTGGGAATCAAGAAAATTGAGTATACAATTTATAATAGCTTACCCTTAGCCATGTCATTCTGGCTGGGTCATCCATGTACAATTCCAATGGCTTGGTAAATATGCTTTGCAGGGTGGCTTGCCAAGAGATTTATCCTTTGCTCCATCGCTCTCCCAACAACTGCACGGAAAGTAGGGCAAGCCTGCCTTATGTAGCCTGTACGTTACCCTACACGTCTCATACAAGGAGTTGATTCCGTTGGAAGCATTCAATATTCTGCTTCACACTCAATTTTCAAACTTTGCCAAAATCTAAGTCAAAATCAAGCGATAACTTAAAACTTAATATCAAGATCGAAGTTTGAGTGCATTTTTAATGAAGAGGTACCTAAATGTGTTTCGAATAAACTGAATCAAGTTTATCATATTCCAGTTTAGACCTAAAAGGGTCAGCCAGTGATCAGAGGAGTGGAAGTCTGGAAAAAGAGTGGCTAATCTCAGGAACAGGATTTGTGCAACATAATCAGTTTGAGAAGGGAGAATTTCTTCATGACGAGACCAGAATATCTCATGACTTTCTTATCATCACACCTCCACCAACGAAATATTCCTGCAAACGTGGACAAGTTTTAATGATTTCGGTAGTCTCCTTCGTTTCAGTTTTCTGTAGAAAGCAGGGCGAGAAAATGAATGAAAGCCACACATGGACGTATTTTCTTAAACATAGAGACCATGGAGAGCTAATGCTCGTAAATCATGAATTATTGAATTATCTTCGTATGAGTACAACGAGTGTCATTATGAAAAATTGGGGTTTAGGGATGTTTGTGGAATTCTAAATTAATAAGCAAGTGTAAAGCATATATTTAGCGAATTCAAGTATTAGCAACGCGTATTATTCGCACTTGTTAAATAAAATTCTCAAAACGATATGTATTCCCGTGAACTCCTTTAGTGATTATATATTCCTGTCAGCTGTACTTTAGTATACGTATTGCATAACAATACCTACAATATGGGTTTCTTAACAAAACGACAGCTAACTTATGGCTTAATGAATAGTTGCCAAAGTAGAAATTGAGGGTCCAGCAACACGGCGACATATCCCACAAAACTATGCACATTAATCTTGATTTTGATGCATGCCTCGAGTCTCTGCGAGAAAGTCAAATATGTTTCGTGGAAACAAGAAGCGTAAACTATGAGGCCTGAATAATAACGTTCACGGCACGACAAGTCTTGAGAGTGAATGAAATATGAGGCATCCGTGTGCTTGGGTTCCATGTTGCATCCTAGTATCATTTCAACAGAGTAGAGGGCAAAAGGCAAATACAGAGTGAATGCTTTGAGTGGTGGGGAGAAAGTTTGGGGTTTGAGGAGGAGCGAGGACACATGATACTTGTAATTAAAAAGTTTTGGAGTTGAATAATTTAGCCTGTCTTCCAAGCAAACGGAATGGGAAATTGATTAAACCCAAAACTACGTTTCGCACTCACTGTTTTATTTAATGTACCCAGTCAAGTTGACTCCGTAAACTCGAAACCAGAAAACACTCACCAACAACGCATCCATTTCCGACAGAAACGAGAGAGAAGTCAGAAGTTACTCAAGTAAACTTGGTCCATCCTCCGCTGGCTAATGAGCAAGAAAGAAGCCCCAGTTACTTTCCCCTCTATCTCGTCTGTCTTTTTAGACCGGACGACAAGGCGTCAGGAGAAGAGGGACTCAAAGATGAACTAAGGTACACTCCTAGACTTTCTACTTCATGGAAGGCTGAAGAAGGGAAGTTGAAGTGGAGGACAGAGGTCATGCTATGATCATGATCGTGTATAAAACAAAGTTGGAAACGCAGCAGGGCTCAGGGTCAGGGATTCATTCTAGGCACACACGGAGTGGCAGTTGAGGGACAGAACCTGGATGGTGTATACCAGATAGGAATCGCTTTCCAAGTCAGAGCCAGGCGATGAACAAGGATTCATGGGGTTGCTGGGTCGAGTCGAGCACACCTTCTCAGCCTGATTCACTGGAAAGGTAAAGATTCACACTGACTTTGGGCACTCCGCTGTGCCCAATTGCCTACGAGTGACTCGACTATTTATTGTGGTCCACCGTTCTCGTTGGTTGCTACATGTTATATGGGACTTTCGTTCCCTGGTGTCATCCAGACACGTTTCACACTGAGAACCAAATCAGTGTTTTCTGCCTTTGCTCGTCTCCACCTTAAATCTGACTTCGTGAATACCTAGTCCCGTTATACCGAAGTTCACATATACATATATACGAACTCAAGATCAGTATCTGGTCCAATTCATTTAGAAATTAAACTCAGTCAACATAGCTTTTGACTCACACTGCAGGCAATCAGATCCGATAGATATTCACTTTATTTGCTTTTCGTCTCTTCAACTACCTACTGTAAACTAGAATGTTTCATTTGAACGGAGTAATTTTAATTCCCAATTGCTATTCGCTTGGGATAATAGTCACTTGAATGATAATTAGGTATATACCAAATTATAAACTTGTTTCATTCTGAATCTTATGATGTAATGTATTTTAAATTTTATTGCATGCGATTTCAATATACCGGTCATAAGTTTTCGTGTACTATACGAATTTCTGTTACGAAATGCACATGAGAGGTGCTGAAGTCATTCTTTTTTTAACAACGATTTATTTAATCTTCCGCATATTACACGTAATTTCCGATCCAACGTAGTTCTGCTAACGTAAATGTGCTTTCCCCGTATCTTTCGTATTTCGACATATCAGTTAGTCGCTCACAGCAATTAACCTGTGGTCCCTCCACTTCAACTCCTAAAAACACGGGGAAAGTTCGAGGGAAAGTGCAGATGAATGCAGCCGGAGCTGAAGATGTGGCTACGAGGTCGGAGCAGCCACCCCGTGTTGGTTCATACATTTAGTTGGTCGGAGCCGAGTTGACTGACAAAAGAGGTCCCCCGGTTCAGCACGGAAATGGGGACGAGGAGAAATCGATGCGGAGCCGAGTGGTGGGCTTGGCGCCTGGCAACCACTTTCACTCCGCTGGCTCTTCTGTCACTTTTCTCCGGCGAAAGCAACAAGACCTCTCCATCTCCCAACCCCAAACCCCTGCTACCCAGAAATACTCTCCAAATTTCAGTCCCCACTATTTAGTTACTGTAGCACTAATCTACCTAGTTCCCGTTCCTAACACCATTGTGTCTACAGTGGCGTCCGCATTATTTATTACATTCGAGTGTGGCATATTCAAAGATATTCTGTTTTAGTTAAATAGTGTTACCTTGTGCCTGCGTTAGAAATGTCAAACCATAGTAGTCAGGACGTGACGGAAAAGAAGAAGGATGTATGGCAAGAAGCCGGCAGTGAGTTTTACCAGGAAAGCTATCCTTCCGGAAGTGGACAAAATGAGCCTGGAAATCATCGTAAATCAAGCAGACAGAACATTCCACTTCCCTCCCAGACGGCCCGGAGAAATAGCTATGCTTACAGTCGTAAGTAAACCGTAATCCGAATAAGGTCATGGTTCTAATTTGGGGCAAAGTATATTAATCCAGAATAAACTGATACTTATGTATTGGGTTCAGGAAGGAGAAACACAAATAACACGACGTATGGGAGAACCGGCACCGTCAATGCATACACATACACGTCCACAGGAATAGGAACAGCGAGTGTGACACATGAAGTCCACGTTTCCGTTCTACCGGACTTGGCGGACATGACAATTCCGAACGAAAGGAAACGGTGGGATGAGCTTCGTAAAATCAAAACCATGCCAATCAGTATGGCGGCCAAACGGGAACTAAAAGTTCAACTAACGGTGCGTGAACTATCAGCACATTAATTTTGACTGGCGTTCCTTGTCGTGTAAAATACAACGTGCTGTGTATAAGATTATGAAACGTCCTACCGGGATTGATTTTAATCTAGTACTTCTACATTACATAAATATTTCAGACAATACCAATGCTCAAACTCAAAGGTTGGAAAAGGTTTCGGTGGCATCAACAAAGGTTAGACATCCTCCCATATTCTGACACTACCAATGCAGATGCTTGAAGAGAGCTCGTTAATGCAGTGAGACTACTGTAACCAATTGGGGGTGATAAAAGCTATTTCTGCTCATATTTTAGGTTTATCGAAGCATTTGAAACTGCTTGTACCAAAGGAGTACGAAATTCCGAATTCATGAAGCGATCGCTTCTGAATATCGATTCCCGGTGTGGGACTTGTAAGTTAAACATTTTAATAATTGCGTACTAAAACATTTTAGGTTACCTTTTAAATATTAATAAGTGAGACCAATTGTACAAGTTAATGTAATCCTACTTTCATACAGCAATTGTTAAAGTCTTCCAATTCACAAAATGGACGGCATTTTTGAACTTTTGGATATTTCTCATCGTTGCAACTTTCATAATTTTGCCTGGAATCCTTGGAGTTGAACGGTTCAGCACGGAAGGCGTCAAGGACGCCAACGGAACCTGTCCATTAGATTTCAATAACAGTAAGCCCAGCTAGTGCTTTACGAGTTAATTTAGGTATGGTACATGTAGTATTAATGTCTACTTTTCTTGCAGCTATTCCGTTTAATACGAGCTCCAGCTGGGACTCGGAATCGATGACAAGAGAGAAACAACTAGTGGATTGCTGCACCGCGTCGTACAATTTGCAAATTCCCAACATTCGTGAACGAGACAGCCTAGGAAGTACTGTAATTGAACTACTGTTGGACTCAAAGGCCATGGCAATGCAGTATTCTCCATTGGTGTATGGATTCTATCCTTCTCAAGACGTCTCACTGGCTCAAGTCAAGTACAGATATGCAGAGGCATACGGTGTTCTTCCTGTCCTTGTCCTGGGTCTGTGTCTTGTACTATTGGTTCCTCAAATTGGAACCGGGATCAAGGTACCCGCTACAGCAATGATAATATATGCTTCAAATTAGTACCCTTCAGGTTCCAAATTCCAAATCCCTGACTGACTTCTATCTAAAAAATCTACAGGAACTCATTTCCGCCCGAGAGGGAGAATTCTACAGCTACTCCAATTTAATATTCTCCGGTTGGGATCATTACACCAAAGATGAAGCTGGTGCTAAATTCAAGAAGAAGATTTTGAAGCATGAAATGAAAGTTGCTCTTAAAACGGAGAAGCGGAAAGTAATGCAAATGCCTCGTTGTACTGACTTGGGTTTTATAATATCTTACAATCTGGCTTAAATTAATCCTCGTTCCTATACTAGATTGAATCGAACTTGAGAACTCGGAAACAGAAATGGCTGCTTTGGATTGTGCGTGTAATAACAAATCTGATGGTGGTCGGAGTACAGATCGGGATAGGAGCAATGATCTGCTACGTAACTCAACTCAGCATAGATGAAACCGTGAAATGTGAAGAATGTGAGGAAGGGGAAGGAGCATTGAATTCAACGTCCGAACAAATCTATTTCCGCAGAGTTGGCCTCCAGCTCTTGCCTGCCACTTCTATTTCACTTGTCAATATGGCTTTTCCTGTACTTCTGCAACATGTGAGTCCAACTACTACTTGTGATCTTATCTTGTCACTGATGGTTTCACGGGACGTAAGACATTAATCTATTTATTGTTCCACGGGACAGATTGGAAGACTGGAGAAGTATTCTCCGAGCACACAGATGAAATGGTTGCTCATCAGAAGCCTCCTTGCTCGACTGCTCTCAATTGCTTTCGCAGGTTACCAGCTTTTCTCGGCTTTGTATTGTACCAAACTGGAAAGCACATGCACATTCTGCAACAGCGCAACGGAACAGGAAAGTCAGATTCTGGAGAAACCACCTTGTTGGGAATCGGTGATCGGTGAACATATCTACGTGTAAGCACAAGCAGTTGTTCGTATGGAAATACTTCTTTGGCTTAATTTAGCAATACCACATTATTTTACTGTTCTTATCAACAGACTTCTTCTGGTCGACTTCTCAATTAAGGCTATCATGGTATTCGTGGTCGGTTTAGGAAGGTGGTTCTTGGGTCAATATATTCCACTGAAAGCGTGCTCAAGGGTCGGGAGAATGAAGTTTAGCATTGTGACACATAGTCTGGACATAGTTTACGTATGTTTATTTCTTCAAATGCGTCTACAATTTAAGAGAGCACTTAATAGTGTTATTATAACTAATTAAAATAGTGAAACTGTAGGTATCCTTGAGTTGATGAAATTAATCTTTTATCATGAACTGTTCTTCAGGCACAATTCTTGGCTTGGTTCTTCTACTTCGCACCATTTATTCCAATCGTCGTCACCATTTACTGCTTTCTCTTGTTCTACATGATGAAACTTTCCGTTCTCGTGAATTGCAAGGCGGTTCCAAACACGTACAGGTACATACATACGTGGTAATTTAATATGGGTATGGGTACATCGATTAATTCAGTGTTATAGTTTTGGATGTTGTATACTTAATTCTAGAACTACCAGAACCACAACAGTATTTGTATTGGTGAAATTGATTTCACTAGCTTCGGCCTCAGTCGTTATTGGAATGGTACTCAACCTTCAACCGTCCAGAGGTTGCGGACCATTTCGTGAATTCGGGTAAGAACTTCTATTCTATTGTATCTTTGCACGGAAACGACATTTGTTCATAGATACTGCGTGAAAAACCGTATTAAATTATCAGTGACCTTTTCTAATATTGATGATTTCACTAGCTCCCCTTGGGAAACCGTAAGAAGACTGTACTCCAATGAAAATACCACGATATATGGAATACTGACGATAGTGACGTCTCCAGCAGTGACAATTCCTGTCGCAGTTATTCTCGTCATCATTGGTTTTTTCTACTACTCAGTAGCCAAAGCAAATCGAGGCATGGTTGAAACACTTCGTCACCTACTAATTCTTGAATCAAAAGATAAACAGTACCTATGGACAGCTGTTTGTGAACGTGAAACGGGAACAAACAACTGTACCACTATCGATCTCTAAATTGTAAAGTTTTGTATAAAAATAAATATTTTCGATCCGATCATCACCAATTATCATTATGCACGTAAGTACATGATTAAAACGCGTATAGACGAAACAAATACTTTTCTACGATCGGTATCGGGTGTGTTGAATTATCACAATTGGATTTTATTAATCGGAAAAACTTACAGCCGCCGTACGAATTTTAATTCTAAAAGGTGAATGAGGAAATTGAAAGGAAAGTGTGTGATAAGTGATAACCCTACTACAGAAGTTTTAAATCAATATTCAAATATCAATCTAAAACAACGTAAACCGAAACATAAGTAGAAAACAAGTCAGAATCTTTCTTCTTCTAAACAGGTCAATCAACCGGACTGGATTTTCAGTTAGCCAGCAATAAGACTGCTTCCATCTTTTTCTTGATTCTGGTTCAATTGGATGGGTGCATGCAGCTGGAAAATTAAAACATTTAATAAACACACCCCTACCGTACGTCCACGCAGGCAGAAGATACAGAATAAGCTACGCGGCCCTACCTCTTAGTTCTCTAATGCCAGAAAACTAGTTTTACTTAACAGAAACACCATCCTTACACATAAGCAGAAAATGACAACTAAAACTTACTATTTCCGAGATATTCATCCAGTCTACTAGTTTAAGAGGACTGTCCATCCCAGACGGTGGCTTATCCCAGTTCCAATAAGTGAAAGAATCAAATTTTGACGTCAGTCGAAGAGTTTTGTCATGAATTTGTCCGTCAGACTGTGGCTGTGTTCTGAGAGACTGTTTGAGATCTGTGGCCACATGACCCTCGTAATTGGATGGCAATTTGAGTTCACGTCCTTGAAGCGGCTTACCACGGAATTCCGCATTCATGACTGAAATAGAGAATAAGCAATGCATCATTAATAACAAATAAAATCTTGAAATATTTCGCAATTGCAATGATAAATGTTGAAGGAACTGCCAACCGCCTGCAGGAACTCAAAATCTCAACTCAATCCATAAATTATTAATTATTTTTGATTTACCAAAATCCTCTCCAGGTTGTCTATCCCCATGTTCCATGCTTGTAACTTGTCCTTGTACGACAAGGTTATTAAATCTGGTTCCGACATTTGCTTTTCCATCGAACTCGACATTGAATGGCAAGAAGTTGATTTGTCCTGACGATTCACAGACCTCAATCATATCTTCAAATTTAGTTCCCATTTTGGATTGATCGAGAGGTTTTCTTGACTGTCGTCTAACTGTGATCCTGTTTTAACACCAGTCAGTCACCCGTAGTTGGTAGTTGTGATTTGTTTGTTGTTGTTTGTGCTTGTTTGTTCTGCCGAAATCCCGGTTACTTCCTGCACTTCCCGCCCCCGCCGTTTGTCATTAGACATTTGGGGAACAACACTACATCATGCGCCACGGATGGAGAAGAGTCGAAGAGAAAAGAGACACGAGTATTTCTTCGAACTCGAACCTTGGACTTGGACCTCGAACTTGGTCTCTCTCTCTGATAAATATTGCCTGATTGATGATGGTGACATTATTTTATTATTATTATGGTGTACGCCTGACGCCTTACACGGCTCCTTGTAGGTTATGAAATAAAAAGTCTTTTCTTCTGACATGTACATATGTATTATCGTTTATGGTCTTATACATAAGTTTTAAC
Source organism: Ceratophysella denticulata (assembly GCA_034694925.1). Taxonomy (NCBI): domain Eukaryota; kingdom Metazoa; phylum Arthropoda; class Collembola; order Poduromorpha; family Hypogastruridae; genus Ceratophysella; species Ceratophysella denticulata. Next base: position 12,215 of record JAQFYT010002589.1, read on the forward strand.
TCATCAGATCCCCACATTACAAATTCCATTTAACGGCTCAAAATGCCTCTTATTGGATACCGGAACCATGGCTCATATTTTGCAGCAATAGCGCTTATATAGGCACGTGTATAGGCACTCAGGCTTGAATTCTGTGCATCGGATTCTTCATAGGTAATTCAAGTTTCACTAGACTTAACCTAACAACCTAGCACCTGTTTTGTCTAACCTGGAAATATTACAATATTCAAACCAAAGTGCATAAACGGGCTTTCTCACCCCAACAATTTAGAGTCTTCTATAAGTAATTGGC
>JAQFYT010002590.1:0-12505 GCA_034694925.1 Ceratophysella denticulata
ATCGGTTGTGAACTTTGTATTAGAGGATTCGTAGTAATCCATTCTATTCGTAAAAACCTAAATATTTAGGGTTGAATTAATAAAAAAAAAAATATAAATATCAGCGCGACATATAATATTCAGTACAAGTCTCAAACCTTAACAATTTGAAAAGACATTACGCTAATCGTATCATATGCCTGCATGCGGGTCGTTGAGGAAGTCGTTGGAGAAAATAGGGGTTATCTGATAGCCTGGCTTGGGCTTGGTTCAATGCATTAGCGTGGGTGAAAGTGGAGTGAAAGTGGAGAAGGGTTCTGTCTGCCTGCATGGATATTTTCTCCAGATGGATTCATAAGAAGCTTCTATGAATCGTACAATTCCCTTGTACAGTCCTGGAAAGAAAGCTCCGACCTCCTCAAACGGTCATGGAGAAAGTAGCTCAAACTCTGCTGCCCGCTGTTTCCCCGAGAAAATCGATGAGGAGTGTGTACTATTCCGAAGAGAACCTCAGTACACAGAAGACACACGGACGGAGAGATCAATAGTTTACATGTACATATAGTACATCTCCGCTACGGTATTCCTTGCCCCCGTCTCAGCTCAAATTGGACATAGACAGGAATAACAGGCTTAGAGTTTTCAGCAGTAATTAGGTCAATATAAAGGTAACCAATAACTGAAGATCGACCGAGCCGAGACCCGTAAACACTACACCTGACCTGAGTCTGGTCGCATCATGGGTCAGACGTACTGTTGCGGACTTCCTCCGAAGGGATCCGTGTATCTTATTGCTATTATTGATATTGTAAGAAGTTATCTGTATTTTTACGTAGTACATAGTTATGTGAAAACTGGGCTTTCTATAAAACGCACTTCTTCGTGTAGATTCTAGGACTCGTTTCCTTGCTCTTGAGTATTGTCGCACTGACTGACGTTCAGAAGGTCTTAGGACCCCTGACCCTGGGTGAATCGGAAGAAGACGGATGTTTGGCTTGTGACAATGACCCTGACGCGAGTCCCATTTCTATTCAGATTGGAAGGAATAGGCTCGCTCGTAAGAACACAAATATGTTAATGATTTTAGGTTCCGAGATCTATTCTAAGTTGAAAATGTAAATATCTTATTATTTTGAATTTGCATAGGATTACAAGGTCAAGTGATCCTGGGTCTGTTGGTGAGCCTTGTCTTCTTGGCACTTTCACTCGGACTCTTTTTCGGGGTCCGAAAGGTAAGCAAAGTGGCGAAACGACGTATTGCATCCACTACACTCCTCGCACTTGGAACTAGTACATCGTACATTTGTATTTACTGGAACAAATAAGTTGAGCTGGAACGAATGCATTGTACATTTGTATTTACTGGAACAAATAAGTTGTGCTGGAACGAATGCATTTGTGCTTGGATGAATACATTTATGCCAGAACAGATGCATTTTTCTACTTGGACGAATACATTTATGCCAGAGGAAATGCATTTGTACTTAAACGAATACATTTGAGCCAGAACAAACGCATGTTTGTGCTGGGATGAATTCATTTATGCCAGAACAAATGCATATTTGTGCTTGGATGAATACATTCATGCCAGAACAAATACATTTGTACTTCGACGAATACATTTGCGTCAGATCAAATACATTTGTACTTAGACGAATACATTTGCGTCAGAACAAATGCATTTGTACTTCGACGAATACATTTGCGTCAGAACAAATGCATTTATACTGGTACGAGTACATTTATGCCAGAGCAAATGCATTCGTACTTGACCGAGTACAATTGTACATTTGTGCTGGATAGAGCTGTTTTGGAGCAAACACATTTGTACTGGATCAAATGTTTAAACGGTTGTAGCGCCAGTCCATGTTCGAGTCGTGATTTATTCGTACTTCATAATTATGTTTGTAGGACTGGGCATGGCCAATTAAATCCTGGTTGGTTTACGGTTGTACCTTGGCACTCATCGGCGTGATTTCCATTCTCGTGCTGGCAATTGTATCCGACCAGTTCCTTTGGCTCCTCCTCCTCATCGTCGCCCTTATTCGAGTCTACGAAATTTGGGTCGTCATCGACTACTTGAAGCATTCACGATTTCTGCTCCTCTATTCGCTCTCCAGATCCTCAAGCACAGAGAGACTCCACAATGTCTAAAATTAGCCTCGGAACGATGGCCAAATCCTATGGCTCATATGTTATCTTTCTAGGCCTTGGTAGTGTACAGTATAACAAACTCGCATTATATCTAGCTCATTTCGAATCTCATACGAGAATACTCCCTTTCGTAAATATGTATTAACCTAAAACGTAGTTTAATTTTAGAATCTCAAGTCAATTTGAATCTGATTCCATGTGGTATTAAATTTTGACCCTGATTTGATTTTGACTCTCCGTTTAGCAGTAGAATAATAAGCGTAGTGCTTTATTTCATTATATCAAACTTGTGCCTAATTTCTCTTAACTATAATTTTAATTGTGTATTTCTCTGTATATTTTATTACATTTTTTGTCAAATTCATTTTTACAATTTGACCTTGAAGCGTTTTACGCATAAACATGAATAATAGCAACATTACCAATTTTAGAACAGCTAACATTTGATAATAACAGTAAACAAGATATTAATTTAGAACGGTCAGGACAGACAAGAAGCACAACTTTCCCATTAGACAGATTTGACATTTACAGATTTTAAACTTGAAAGAAACCTCAATGAACCAAAAACGCGATACCAAGAATATACACACAGCTGCAGGCACAGCACAGCAAATGAAGAATGAATTTCTTTAAATGTTCAAGGACATTTAAATGTGTGCGTAACAAACGCAGAATATTTAGTCAGAATTTAAAATTAACTGTGTAACGTCATGTCATTTTGGCCGTGGTAAGAACAAAGGCGATATACACATTGTAAGGCTAATTCTGTTTTCGAAATGATTAACGTACCGACACAAGAAAGAAGAGACAAAAAACCTTAGATGTTTTACGATTGGAGAGCTCCTTGAAGACTCTGTTGAAGTTCGGGTGTGAGTGAGCCGACACAAGATTGAAAGAGATGGGCATCATTCTGAATCATTCGAAGGAGAGCAACAAGTCTTGGTTTCGTGGGTGAGGTTTCTGCAAGTACACCGCGTGCAAATATTTCCGCAATGATCCGTACGATGTGAGGGAGGTTACTTCCGTTCGGGCCAAGAGCAGCCGGTGAATTACTTTCCAGTAACTCACAGAGATACCCATAGACTGACTCCATCTCATCCTTGTCCTCCCATATCGGCAACCAAGATAACCTTGTACAAACAAACAGCAGTAGATAAGTAGACTGATTTAGCGAAGAAAGAACAAAAAATAAACTGCAAAAACGCTGATTTTCCCACTTTGTATTTCAAAATGCTCACTCACTCAATCACTTACCAGATTGGTACGAAGTCATTCAAATTAACACAATTGTTAGTGAATTTACAGATTTTTCCAGCTGCGGAAATCGCATTCTCAGTTGCAGATATATTATCTTCTCCCCTGGCCTCTGGATCCCCAATCATCCTCGCCAAGCGCGGCACGGCTTCCTTACAAGCCTCTGAAATAATATATTCGAAATTAGGATAATTTGGAATATGGCATTCAATATTCAATATCCATACACAATACACCTGCACGGTAAGATAGCTAGCTTGAAAACCTGAAAATTACCTGCAAAAACTTCCCCACCAAACTGAGCCATGATCCCACAGCCATAAGCAGCGGCTTGTCGTACTTCCGCGCTTGAGTCCTCCAAGTAATTGAGCAGACTCGGTACAAATAAATGTTGGTACTTCAGAGCCGCTGGTCCAGTGAATTCTACCATGTCATCCCAAATACAAATTCCCCATTGTCGCTCTTGCCAGTATCTCTCATGCCCAATCAATTTCGTCACAAAAGGAATCACCATGGGTTCCATGTACGGCAAATACGCAGCTCCTGAAATTGTCCAAGTCAAATTTTGTAAATTTCGAAGTCGAAACTCGTTGAACTGTACACCATAGAACCTAGAATACACATGAGTCTATTCCTTACCTTGAACCATGAGCAAGGCATGAATAATATCCGCTGCTTTAGTGAGCACATAATTATCCTCTTCCATTTCATCCCATAACTGTTGCTCCACAACTTCATCATAGTCTTCATCTTTACGGGTTTCAGCCCTTTCAGCTGATCTCTCAAAATGTTCCAGAAACACTTTCTCCACAAGAACTGTGATTTTCTTGACGGTCTCCACGTCGAGTACTTCATGGGGCAAGAGCTCAACAGCCGCTGCAATGGCAAAGAGCTGCTCACTCTTCACATCCGTCTCGGGCTCGGCCTCAGTCGCATTGAAGAGTTCCTCTTTGACGTGATTCCACAAAAGAATTTGGGCCGCAGGTTCTCCTTCCAAGCAACGGAATAAATGAGCCAATATCTCGACAGCTGAAGAACGAACTCCGTCATGAAAGTAAAACTTGAAGAGTGGAACCATGATCTTGACCACCTAATAAACAACGAAACCGAAGATTAGATTTTGAAAACGGATTAACGGATTCACGGTGAAATAGTGCTTAATATAATTCAATATGTTTCCTTACTTCATCAACATATGGCCGGAAGTGAGTCTTCATGACCCGTGCGTAGCAGACCAACATTTGACAAGCCATAGCTTTGTCTTCCAGGCGAGCCGTATGGAGTCCAAGACTCTGTGAGTCACCCAACTGAATCAATTCCCAATCATCTGCTCCTTCAACATCCTTCGCCTCATCAGTGTCCAACATAGCCAATTCGGGTTTCACGGCAGCCGTTCGTAAAACTGGTGCCATGACCATCGACAAATAAGGAGCAAATCTATCACCTGAAATAGTGATACAGAAAATGGAAATAAATACAAATTCAAATTACCAGCTTGTTTCAAATCATCTCCTGAAGAAAACAATAATGGTTTACCAAGAATCTGACAGATACGAGCCCAAGCCGTGATCATGTACGAAAGCTGAGGATCATCTTCAGCAATGTTAACTCCACCATTGTCCATTTGTGTTCTTAGTAGAAGATTCATAATATCCGAGGCATCCGTGGTAAACTTATCTGGGCCCACAGCCAATCCAATGAGTGAGGCACACTCAATAGTTTTCCCTCTCAGAAGTCTCAGTTCAGTGGAGTTAGCATTCTGCATAATGTACTTCATGCAAGGCATGAATCGGTCATAAAATGGAGCAAAGTCCGCCTCAAGTGTGTTCGCAATGGAGGCCACTGTCGTGACCAATTGTTCTAGAACGAGTTTCTTGTTCGATTCCGCCAATTCCTTCAGCTTCTGTGTAAAACAAGCTTCTAACTTTGTGAGCAGGGGTTCGGCGTAGTTCTTGAGGATATCCCTTGGGCATTCCTCGCAAAAGTTGACAAGAGCCGCACCTTCATAAAGAATATATTGTGTTAGAGATACAATACAGCAAAGTAATCCAGCATTAGTTATACCATAACTTACCAGCATGACCCTGCACTCGTGGACAACTGTAGTCTTCAAGCATAAAAATAAGTCCAGGTAGAATCTTGGCATGAAACTTCTTTTCATAGTTGGGTGCAAAGTCAGTTGCCATTTGACCAATGGCGTTACATGCGGCGAAACGGACTCTGGGATGCTGCAAAAGAAGAAAACCATGTGAAGGTGCCAAAAAAAGAACAGTTTTTAGAAATAAATTCAAAGTTGACCTACATTATCCTTTAGAAATCCAAGTATAGGCTCGACAATTTGAGGCAGCATGGGCTCCATTTGCTTGATACAACCTTCCCCAACAGCGGAGACAGCAATGAGACCTGCGTGTCTTTTTTGCCACTCTGGACTTCCCAACAAGGTTTGAACATGTGAGACGACAATGGGAAGTACTGTTTTCCCTCCCAGAGCACAGGCAAGTCGGTCAATTGCTGCCTCAGCAATGGCAGCATTTCCGTCCGAATCTTCTTCAGCAGGCTCATCCGATTCCAACCAATCATCTTCCTCTTCTAATTCCGACAACATTTCCAACAACTAGGAAAAACCAAAAAAAAAGCGATAAGATAACGCCAAAATTCCAATCATGAGAATAATCTTAGAAATAAGGACTTGATTTATCTTACCAGTTGAATCAGAATGGGAATCATTTGAGCTCCAACCTTCTTCACTGCCCCAGGCACGGTTTCAGCAGCAGTTATACAGCACTCAATAGCCAGATGTCTCGAGTCATCTTCAATTTCCTTCTGCATCCCAATGCTGACACAGAGATTGAGGAAGTCACCCAAATGTGGACGAACGAATTTCGGAGCAAGACTAACGATATCAATGGCGAGTTTGAGGAGGTCATCTCCATCTTCTTGCTGAAGAACAGACTCTTGCATAACTTTTAAATATCCAGGTACAAGGTCAGAAAAGTGCTTCATCACTGCCTCCTCCTCATCATGTAGAGTAATGAAATTGGCCAGAGCTTTTCCAGCGTAGAACCGAACCGAGAATTCAGTACTAACTAAAGCCGTAGCCAACATTTGCTTAATCACGTCCAAATAGTTTGTTTCTTGATTTCCAAAAATTCCAGGGACCAGGGAAAAGAGTATGAGTGCATTTTCTCGGAGTCCAATCGTGGGACTGCCCGCCATTTGAAAGAGATATTGAAGAAAATCGGGCCAAGTGTTAACGCCGTCATCATTTATTAAATTCCGTACTAATTCCGCTGTCACTTCACAGAGCTTCTTTCTCATAGTCAACTTCTCGCTATCTCTCGAGATAAGTTGCGTTAGTTCATCTTGGACCTGTTTCTTGGTCACTTCATTCAACTGTGAAAGAAATCGATCATTATAAGAAGTTGCTTGTCAAACTAGATTCGATTTGATCATCTAATCTTACGTTTAATCTATCGCATCAGTTTACCAAAAACGATAAATTATCTACGATCTATGCTTATACGCAAAAATGATGACAATAATAGAATAAATAAATAGTTATCTATTATCTAGTATCTCTCGTGCTTTTACCTGATTCCAGGCAAACTCAAAATGGGTGGTGAAGAGACGACGAAGTAAAACAGCACAGAGTTGACGAAGTTCCTCAGGTACATCCACATTTCTAATCAGAGCCAGGAGAAAAAATATCTTCTTGTCAGCTGGAATCCCATCATAGCTCGCCTTTAGACAACAAAAACATTGACATTAATCAATCATGAATGAGACTGGAAGGAACTATTCAAATTAAGAAATATTTAACAAACATGTCTTAATTTATGACATTTGATTAAATAACATAAATAAGGCATAAATAAGGTAAAACTAAGTTGTAAGTTCACAACGATCAACGGCGGCATAAAAATCAAAATGTGAGTGACATGTGCGAGATCAGAGAAAATGGTGAATGGACCTCGAACTTTGAACTTGGCGTCTTATCGACATTAGACGAATAGTACATGACTTAATTAGGATGACGTACCTCTGCCTGGGATCGGACTTCGTTGTCGGTGGACAGGAAGGTATTGACGATACCAGCGAATTGTTCCTCTTCGCTCGACATTCCGCCGCGTTTCAAGGATTAAAAGTTCGAAGTGGGTCAAGGTTGTGTCAAGTGGAGGTGAAGGTTAGGCGAGTGTTCCGCGGGAGTGAAAAGAAGGCTGGCTGCCTGGCCGTGCTGCGAAGTCCACGCTCCACGCCGGATGGGGACAAAAGAAAGAGCGGAAAGTGGAAAAGGCACCAGCAGAGGAAGAGCAAGCACACGACCTTTAGCACACTGTCTCCCAGCGGGAACATCAAGATCCAGCCAACAGACTCATGCACCAACTTTGCTCCATGAACCCTGTTATGTACACAGACAGACACCCAAATAAATCGGGTGTCATTTACAGCGGCAATGGGATAACTGAAATGGCAATGAAGTATTTCACGCCGCCTAACCTAACTGAATCTAGTTTTAGTTAGGTTTGTTAGGTTTTAACTTTTGAACACCTATTCACTTTGTTAATTTTGTAACCAATTTATTTGAACCTAACACCTAACATACCCAAAATAAACATAACCTAGCCTTACTTATCCTAATTTAATCACTTTTTAGCGTGACTGCCATTTTAGTCATTCTATTGCCAAAATAATTTTAACCCAAATAAATCACCCTATCATCCATTATGCACCCCTGTTATGTACACAGGCACCAAATAATGCACCCTGCTGTGTACAAAGACAACAAATAATACCCTGTTAAGTACACAGGAACCAAATAATACACCCTGTTACTTATGTACAAATGCACCAAAAAAGGACCCTGTTATGCATTATGCACCAAATAAAGCACCTAAAAAAGCACCCTGTTATGCATTATGCACCAAATAATGCACCCTGTTATGCATTATGCACCAAATAAAGCACCCTGTTATGCATTATGCACCAAATAACGCACCCTGTTATGGATTATGCACAAAATAAAGCACCCTGTTATGCATTATCCACCAAATAAAGCACCTAAAAAAGCACCCTGTTATGCATTATGCACCAAATAAAGCACCCTGTTATGCATTATTCACCAAAAAAAGCACCCTGTTATGCATTATGCACCAAATAAAGCACCCTGTTATGCATTATGCACAAAATAAAGCACCCTTTTATGCATTGTACACCAAATAAAGCACCCTGTTATGCATTAATAAAATAAATATAAAAATAACTGCACGGCGAATCATAAATGAATACGACGTTTCACCGAGAGACAGTACGTAGTGCGACGTGTGAAAGTTCGTAGCGGTGACAGTTCGTAGCCAACCAAGTTCACCGCCGCGACAGTTCGTGAACCCAGTTCATTTGTGACCTATTTGTGACCGGTAGTGAAGTCTTTTATTTCCAATACCTATGTCTATCATCGCATTTTGAAGATATCAGGGATAATCCCAGAGATGAGCGAAGTTGCACTTACGCTGTGCTTTTATAACTTCGTTTATTCTCTGGTTAAACCCGTCAAAATACACACAAACCAGAATTGAACATTATAATTCCAGAATATTATTACATACATAAGTGAAAATTCTGGACCTTAATTCGTTATTATCCACCATAGCATTTAGTTTAGACTAATTTTTTGGATATTGTAATGTGCATTGTCCTTGTGCAATTTTCTAAGTCCTGAGACCTGAGCTGAGACCCCACGAGTTATTTATAAGTACGACGGTGGTGATGAGGTGGATGTTTAAATTCTGCTCCTCATTCTCACGCTCACGCCCCATTCTTCCGCACTCCCACGCCACACAATGGCGTGGGAGTGCGGAATCCGAATCCACGTTCCAATAATGGAACGTGGATCGTCAGTAAGTCCAGAATACATAGAAGCCTGTTCTTCGTCATCGACATCATTCCACATGCATTCCGGATATTGATGACGGATATCCTTAGCTAATTAGCCCATCATTATTATGAATATGCAAGCAGATCCATGTATACATAGGACTTTTCGTTATGACGCTTGTATGCCGTATGCGGCATATGCTCCGGGCTCCGATCGAGCTCTCAAGTGTTAAAATTTTTAGGACAATAGCAGCCAAAGAAGCCTCGGATCGGAATTGTGACAGACAAATTAATGGCGTCCAGTGCGCGGAATACATCATTCGAAATTTCGATTTTGCTATTTTTTGGTTATGGCAGTAATGTTTATTTCCAAAAATACAGTGAAATTCAGAACCTTGTGTAAATTAAGGTTATGTCTCTGAGACACATGATAATAGCGTCACAGTAGTCTGTATTTACTTCCCGTACATTCCGCCGCCACCGCCACCACCACCACCACCGCCGCCATTATTGGAATAACTGTAACAATTGTAGCATGTCTGCCGGCAAGAAGAGCGGTAACCCGTATTACGGTTGACGTAGTTGGTCTGTGGCCATCCGTTACAGGAATAGCCGCCGCAATAGCTGTAACCACCGCGACCGCCGCCATAATAACCATATGTTCTGGTAGACGCCTGAGTCTCGGGGTCTTTTTCCACGGGAAGAGCAGATGGACCGAATTGGGTGCTACCACCTGGAGAATTATATAATTTTCAAATAGCGAATTAGGCAGTCAGATTTCGCACTGCGGCTCACTTAACAGATGAAATATTATATTATCCTTAATTTACCTGGATTATAAAACTGCAGGGGATTCGTGCCAGGTGCAAAGAGAATCAAATTACTTCCATTGGGCCCGTAGTAATACTGGACAGACGTCTGTTGTGGATAACCCGCGATGGCGTGGGTGTTACCATTAAATTGACCATATCGAGTTTCTGCGGTAGAAGCGTATTGCACCGTGGTACCAGGGCCATATGCGACCTGGCTCCCGGCAAGGAATGTGGCGGATGACCCAGCGGCATAGGTGACCGGCCCGGACTGCGTGTATACTTCTGTCTCGGCGGGGAAGGCCACGACGGTCTTGTAAATGTAGGTAACTGAAGCCCCTGCCACGTAGTCGAGTTGGGCACCGGGAGAATAAATTATCGTCGTACCCACCGGGTAAGCAGCAACGGCCCCACTCTGATACGTGAAGGACATTGCTCGGGTTTGCGGTTGCTAAACATTAAAATTCATTATTAAAATCAGTTTTTGTATAGCCTTTTCTTAAAATAGAATAATTTAAATTCTTACTTGTGCAAACCCCACTGTTAACAGCAGCGCTAGCTGAACGAAACCAGCTAATAACGTGAAGGACTTCATTTTAAATTAAATGAAGCAGACTAGTTAATTTCTTCGGTAGAGTATCTGGGTGTAAGAATTATTTAAACTAGCTCATCTATTTATACCTGAACCAAATCACTTGAGAGCATTTCGTTAACCGATGGTCTAATTGTATATCAAAAGAAAAAAGTAAACCAATATGATCTGTTTTAAATAAAGAAAACCCATGTTATGTGTTTAAAGTAAATAGTAGTGATGGCTGGTGGCGAAACGTCCAATCAAATCTGCCGTCCTAATAAACGCAACTTTGTAAATCGTAATTCTTTGTATTGTGAATCCACATCAATCAAAAAGTAACACATCACAATAAGGGTTAGATGAAGGTTACCTATTTAATAATTTTGGTTATGCAATTTTACAATATTAGACATATTGAGCCATGTTTCAACCATGTTCAACATCCATGTTCTCCAGATTTGAGATATCAAGGTCGAGTGATTTGAAACACACTTGTGTACACTAGTTGTTTAATTCGTGGTTACTGTTAACCAATAGGTATTCGTTTTCTTTTTGTAAAATGTGTACCTAATTGTAATTATAAGGTATCTTCGATGGAATATGGTCATCCAGGTGATGTGAATCGGTACTAATTGTAATTCACTTGTGTATGACATAATGCTTTCCCTGTGATTTTGGAGCTGTATAATTTTGGTTAGATTAAATTTCAAGAAGCCTGTTTAGGTTATGCTTCTGGGCTTCGTTAGACGTGAAACCTAACCTAAGAAGTATTTTTGTAGCCAGCCGTACTAAAGTTTTACAGCTCCAAGAATCTCGTAGACCGCTTAAATGTATCCAATTGTTACCAATGAACCCGAGGCACCAAAACTAAATACTCATACGATTAAAAGCCGACTATTTAATTTATTTTTAAGTAATCAAATGGTTCATAACTTATGTCACAGATACTGTGGTACAGATGTGTGTCACAGACACCCTACATCGCGACAGCTAGCTCAGGTAATTAATAATCTTTCAACTAGTGAATAAAGCTATAATATGGTAGATATCGCTTGTATACAAATTACCTGACACAGTAATTATCCTGCACGCACAGATATATATTACATTTTGTACACTTTTATGTATAAAATTATTTGTATTAATCATGCGAATATCTACATATTATTATGTACAAATCGGAAATCTTATTTGTAAATTAGGTACCCACAATTCAATCAAACGGTGCGCATACTTATAACGGTCAATCGACCTTGGTTTACATGCCAAAAATGGCGGAATGTTTCTAACTAGTCCGATGGCTATCCTTAATTAATTGCGAATTTGTCCGATGTTAATTTAAAATTATAACGCGTGGAATGATGAACAGATCATTGGAAATAGTGCAAGAGCAGCGTTGAATTGTGGTTTTGCCGTTTTTATTTCGGCCAATCGGCGATTTCGGATTTCGGGCTCGGGTACTAACAGAATATTAATTGATAAATGCATTCCCTATTCATATGGTTTTGTCTTCCACAGTATGTGTCTTCAATTCAATTTATGCCAAGTCCTCCGACCAATGTTTTTGAATAAATTATAGCTATAGCTGTAACAAGTGTGTCGCTGCGCTCCACCTGCGCCTTACGGCCCTTCTCTGTACACCACCGAGGCAGTCCGTGGTTTCGTAATATTTCACATTTTTCCACATTAATTCACATTTAAAATTATTATATTTAAAATAGCTATGAAAACCATTTTAGATAGGAACCATTTTTTAGGCTAGGAATACCATTTTTTCAGCTTGGAATACCATTTTTTGACCTCAACTAATTATGGTAATTTTAAGCGGGCGGATATTTATTTGACCCACTTCCTGACCTCC
>JAQFYT010002591.1:0-12505 GCA_034694925.1 Ceratophysella denticulata
GGGGGAGACGACCCTTTGAAAAGTTGAAAATCACGTGTTAATTTCCATAAGGATTTTCGGTTTTTGATTTTCGGTGAGCATAATGATTTTGTGTGTAAATATTTTTAATGGAAATTATTTATTTCGGTTTTAAGCTAAATGGCCCATGCCATCATGGCCCCCACACTCTAATGCAATATTTTTAAACATACGTGTGTTGTCAAATCCGAAATTCATAATTTTCATTAAAAATATTTACACACAAAATCATTATGCTCACCGAAAGTCAAAAACCGAAAATCCTATATCCGTGTATGCAATATAGTATTTGCCGGTAATTTATTATTGGAATCGGTTAAAGGTCAGAGGAGACCAAAGTAAAAAAGATGGCCGTAGTTCGACCCAGAACGTGTATCAAGGGTTATTATAAATATATGGCTTATTAATGCATTGGACAGAATGAAATTATTTGATGAAAGCCTACTTTATATAATTTTGTGATGAGTAATTTGACAGGTTATTTCAACATATTATTTCAAGTCGAAGCAAACTGTTGAATTCGGACCAGCAGTGCAAAGTTTTAATCCTGCTGTATTGTAAATATTGTAGCGTGAAATGGTAAAATGGTATGTATGATCATTCTATGATATTGGAAAATAAAAATAATATTTGATCACAATATCGGAAAACAAATTCCATTAGTTTCTGCTGTATACCCATTCTCGTATGTCATATTTTGTACATATTTTATTTCCAATTCCACTATAGTCGTTCTTACACAGACATTAATAAAATAATTCATATATATCGAAAGTATGTATATCATTATTATCAGTTAATAAATTTAGCTTAAAATTATGTCCTTAAATTCAAACAATTTATTAGAGACATCAACCGAAAGATCAAAGATTTAATTTTAAAAAAATACGTTAAGTTTTCTAATAGTAATTTATAAATATGATTGAAATAGTAGTATTATTTGCACATAATAGCGACCAAGGAAGTCCGGTAAGTGTCAGTGCGTCTTGCCCGGTATCTGATTGGCGAATTCTTGGAATTTTAATTTGTTGATATTTTCAAAAAGTGAACATTAACAGTAGGTTTTCAAGTACAGGTGGCAACACGACGGGCCAGGATTACCGTGGCCGCACAGGTAAGTAGAGTAATTAGGCTATAACAAGATTTAGTGAAACTAGTCGCCTTATTACATAGTGTATTTTCACAAAAGCACATTTTCCCCTTTTCTTCAGACAAAGACACACACTGATCAGCCTCAGCCATAAAATGATTTATTCTTATATCCTCTGAACAGGAACGCAGAACAAATGTGTTACCTGTTATATTGGGAGATGAAAATTTTAAATTATTTGGAACGATTAAAATATATTCAAAGAGATGGACATGGAATAATATATTTGATTTTTTATGTCATGGGTCATGTAATTGCTCATTACAAACTGTTGTTTGCTACAAAGCAGAGATTTTTGTCCGTGTCAGGATAATTGACAAACCAGTAAATACGACTGACCAATACGACTGACAAATACTGAATGACGATTACGTAACAAGGGGGGAAATATCGCACACACTTGTACACGGGCCTTTGACCCTGTCTAACTCGCGCGGTTGTCCAGCTGCTCCCAACAACGGCCATGGGCCACAAAGGGTGGGGTACCCTGCGGTCGCTCCAATCTTTATGGTTATACTCATCGCGCCACGACGGGTATTGGTGCATAGAGATCCAAATTCTCTGATTTTCAGTCGCAACACAAACAAAAAATATTGACCTCAGCAAGAATCGAACCCATTTCCAAACAACACTACCTACTCGGACATATGAAGCTTTGTGAAAGAATTCAACTTATGCTGTGACTGAGATATTTCGTGTATTTACTGGTTTGTCGCCCGCTACATATTTAGCCAATTTGGGCACTCGTGTGATTTACTACAGCGTAAATTGACCCGTAGTATAACGTACAGCATGTGATCGACTGTTTCGTATATATTGCCAATATAACGTAGAGAATTTTTTAGTCAATATTTTATTTTAGTTGCCACTTAGTAATGTATTTGTGTGCTTACGTAGACTCTACGCAAAATAGAGCATGTCTGTTATCGAGTTTAAGGCGTCTGATATAATGTTTTGGTACATCACACCGTGTATAGTGTGTGATCTACCTCGTGGGACATTTCTAGTAATTGTTATTAAACGTACTTTGTAACGTATTTGATCTACTATTTTGGTAGATGATTGATTCGTGTATCGTGTGATCTACCACGCGGTAGATTACCCGTAGTAGTGTGATAGAAAATGGAAACCTCCAATCAATGGGGATATTTAAAGCCGATATAAAATAACTTAAAAAGATTATAAAAATAAGGTTCACAAGTTTATTGTAAACAGGAATACGAGTTTATAAATTTGGGTTATTTGAAAGTATGAATCTCAGTATAAGTTAACTTATTATGAGTACAAAGGGAATATTACAATTTTGACATTTAATTCATTGCATACTGGACAAAGTAAATGCTTGCTTAGCGCGCTAGCAGGACGGCCTCGTTTACCTTTTTCTCCGATCGGTATATGTTAAGGTTTGTATGTAAACCCGGCACGGTTAAATGTATAGCCTAATTGGGTTGCATATATGTAGTATTGTTTACGGATCTCTGTATAAATATAAAACAAAACCCCATTATCTTACCATCTGGAAGTTTCCACCAAAATTTAAGACAGGATCCTATACATTGCTTTATGGCTGGCATGGGTGCAGTTAGTTTCGTGTAATCTATTGTCTCACAATAGTGATCATATCTTGAGTCACAGTCATAGCATTGAAGTGTTGTATTGAAGCTTCTCACTATTTTTCAATAAAGAATATTAAAATCAGTTTGGGTGAAATTTACATTAATTTTTTTTTCAAGCTTGAAAAGCTGCGGGATTGAAGATTGTTTTATATTGTAAATGGTGATACAGTAGAGTAAACTTTTAAACTTGAGCCCCCAAAACACATAACTGCATTCGAAAAATTATTACACATGGTCAAATTGATTCATTTTTTTTATTATTCTACTTGACCAATAAGCTTGGAGCATCAGCAGTGGAAATATTTAATTGATTCCCGCAGCACACACTTCGTGAAATAAATGGTTTGTATGTTAACGACGCGGGAAAGTCGGAATGAGCAGTTTTTTTTTAATAGAAAATATGTCGCATGAACCAATAACAAGTAAGTTCCAGGCGTTCATATTTGAATAATAATATATGTGAATAATTTGCTTACCGTTTTCTGGATGTGCAACAAACAGCAAGCAAGACATTACCAGCCCACTGAATAAATTCTGTGACTTTCCCATTTCTTCGAGATTCGGATATTTGTTTGAGTCTATCGGAACTGTTAGGGTTATGCGCTCTGCTAAGTAAGCTAGGTATTCCTTTAAGTACCAAGTCCCCGAATAGGATCTAATTAATGCTATTGATTTGAATTAATACAGATTCATAAGACTCAATTACTGCGAATTCAATCGATTGCATATTAGCGGTAATATAGTCTTATGAATTTGTACTTATTCAAATCTTAAAACTGCGCAGTTCTTCAATAAAAGTTAATTTAGGATTGAATTAAATTACCCTTGTTTGTAGCGAGTAATGAATGACCATTGGTGGTTTTATCAGAATGCGACGTATACTGACCGATATTTAGTCCTTTGCATATTCTATATAATTTCATGCGTTTTTTTAGTGTGCATGTAGTACTTCTTGTATGTTTTTTTAGTTGAAATTTATGTCCTCTGGCTAATCCTTATTTGAATACTGTATATAATTCCTTATCTTCCAGAATACTGAATTATGGATATGTATGTATGTACTCATGCACGGCTTTGCTTGAGCTCGGGATTATGCAAGTCCTTCTCGTATAAAATTCCCACAGTTTTTTAATCTTACTTCGAAGATGGAAGGTTGTAAGAAATTCCTGATCTAATGAAGAAAAAAGAAAACTGGATTCTGGATATCGGTCAAACATATCGGTCAAACACAGTTACTTGTGAGATAGAGAAGTCACCCAGTAAATCGGGGGAAAGCAGTTCTAACAATCTTAGTTAAATAGCGGTGAAAAAGAGAATAGTTAGCGGAGAACACGCAGAAAATCAAAAATCAAACCTCGGCTTTTCATTAAGTATGCGTCTAAGCTAATTACAAGCTTTAAATGAGACTAATATCTGCACTGGTTTAGCCACAATCGGTACCGAACTGGACGACGATTGCTTATGGAAAATTGCATGAGGCATCGCCTTTTCAATAGGCCTTAACCTCTCCAAGAGCTAAATCCTGGAAAAGCACCTATTTTAACTATGAGGCTTCAAACGTTGCAAAACTACATCCATACTCCTATACACATATCCATACTCGTATACGCATACCCATACTCCCATACACATATCCATACTCCTATACACATATCAATTCCCCTACACACATATCAATTCTCCTACACACACATCAATTCCCCTACACACATATCAATTCTCCTACACACACATCCGAGTGCACATACTCGTGTACTCAAACGCACACACGTGCACAGGTATCTGTACGCGTATACAAGAATCTGTACACGCGTACAAGAATCTGTACGCATATACAAGAATCTGTACAGGTATACAAGTACCAATACTCATATACAAGTTTCTATACACGTATACAAGTACATATTTTCGTGTACTAAACGGGGTTGGGCTGCCCGGCGATTGTACAGAACTCAAGGGGCCTGAGTTGTTTCACCAAGCAAGAAGAGCTTGCTCGTACCAACTCATTTAGCTTCCAAGTCCAACAAGCCGGACAGGCGGAGGCTTTCGAATTACTCCACTCCGACCTGAGGGCTTTTTTTTCACCTGACCTTTCAAATTACAGTCTTTTGTGACACTGACATAAATATGGACAATCGTCAGGCGCTTCGTCAAGTTAGTGAACTATTGTTCCAGGCTGGGGAGCTTATTCGAGCTAATAGTACGCCACCCGGACAGTCAAGTCCTGGATCCACGTCAAGCGGTCCTGGATCTACGTCTCATGAACTCAGTGGCACCACTGCAGGCCGTTCGACAATTGACTTTTCGACCAGAGGAGTATTCGGAACACCCAGTACCCGGGGTGGTCAAGTACACTCTGTCCCACAAATTCATCCATCTCCGTCGACGAGCAGTTCATCGTTACAGGGCATCAACTCGAGTAGGATCTCAGTGTTAACCGAACTGCGTAATGGGTTTGCCCCTTACGAACAGCGCGATCAAGGCCGAAGAAGATTAGCTGGGCGCCCGGCTCGAACAGCCGGGCAACAACCTGTCCTTCGAGGAAGAACATCGACGTTGAGGGCATATTGTCTCGCTGGGCCGTTGCCCCTTACTACCCCAACATCATTTCAACGTGCTACGCTTAGCCGGAATGGCCTAGGAGAAGGAGTTCTTACAATAGGTAATTTAGAGTAACAAAGAATTAATTTGGTACCAGTGGAATAATTATTAGTTCGGATATACCAAGGGTTGTATCTAACTAATATTTTCCACCGTCGGTTGGAATTTATGGCAGATTTAATAATTAATATTATGATTATGCTTGTATATTTAATTCTAGGATACAGTGCGAACTCGGCTGAGATTGTTGAGCTAACTAGAGCAAGCTTCCCTAAGCTTATCGGCGTTGACGTGGAGCTATTGAGAGCACTGAGCGGAGGATATGGAAAGCAACTTCTTCCCTTATCAGCTACAACTCCTGTTCCCGCTGCAGCATACCTTCGTGCTGCGAGAGTTAGCACGTTGTTCATTAGACCGTTGACTCGAATTCAACTTGTGAGCAATCAAGCCGTCCTCTACAAAGCGCTTTGTAATCAAATTATGTGAATTTATTAATATATTGAATTGCTTAACCGGTACAGGACGACGAAGAAGATGAGATGGAAGATCATATGGACATTGAAGAAAGGACGGACACCACATTTCAAGAAGTACATACAGTGCAAGATAATTCGGTCGGACCAATGCCAAACACATCTTCGGCAACTAATAACACAAGCAATAACGAACAAAGCACGAGTTCGACGTATCGAGCGAGTCATAACCTGGATCTGAATCGTGAAAATCCCGATGAACCGACGATTTCAGGATTTCGTTCTCAGGCATACGAAGACAATCCTGGGTTCGAATTCATTAGCATGACCAGAGACAATTTCCTAGAAAATCTGCTATCAATATACAAGGCTCCTTTGCTGAACTTGAAGAAGAAGCCAAAAGTTGATTTCATGGGCGAAGCCGGTAATTCGATAATCAAGATTATCTAAACAAGCTTGGCGCCAAGCAAGATTACTTGCAATTTTAATTGTCATGATTATTACAGGCGGTGATCAAGGCGCTATCACGCCTGAATTCTTCTGGACAGGAATATTGGCTTTACAAAATAGTAAACTCGACGGAAAACCCCTATTTGAAGGGGAGGCTGACCACAAGCTGCCAAGCGTTGATGCCAGACTAAGAAGGAGTGGGATTTTCAAGTACGTTGGCAGATTTATCGCTCATGCAATAATTCATACGTCTATCGGATTTGTGGGGCTCTGCGACGCCGTCGTGGAATACTTGACAACGGATGAAGTCGACGGTGACACTCCTTTTACGATTACGAAGGAAGATCTACCGGAGCTGCACATGCGTGATGCTGTAACTGACGTAAGTATTCGGAATGTGTATATATAATAATATAATAATATTTCATTCAAATATATACGGATAAGTTTAAATACAAAAATTTCATTCAAACAGTTGATGGCTTTCCAACAAGGTAGCGCCACCTTGACCGACCTTCAAATTAACAATTTCAAAGCTATGGCTTTGGCTTCGGAATTTAATGATGAAATTAAAGTGTCGAATGCTGTCGAGGCAGTGACTGCAATTCTGTACCATCAAGTAATCGAAAGACGTATTCCCTGTTTGGATTCGATGAAAATGGCACTCAGGAATTCCGGAATTTTGAGCTTTACTAATGGGAGATCTTACCTTCGGGGGTCAATATTTCCAAGAAACATGGATACAGTTTTTCCGAAGGAAATTGTTGCTGATATGGTTCGTGCAGTAGGCGATGAAAATTCGGACATAATAACCTACGTCAAGACCTACATTTCCAACATTGAAGGTTAGGATTCGGGGCATATCTTACCTTTCAGCACGTACCAGTCAAGCGCTCGACTTTTCTATAATTATACATTCCGTGTATTTGATCGATTGCATAGATCCTGTCAACTTGAAGAAATTACTTTGCGCATGGACGGGCTGGCCAATTCCTCCCGAATCCGGTCTGGAGATAAAGGTGGAAGATGACACAGAATTCATGGTTCACTCGTGCTTTAATCAAATCGAAATTCCATCGGATTTCACTGAAGATCAAGTGATTGCAAATTTGAATATTGTTGTGGAGTTTTGTAGTCTCGGGTTTGGTAGTATCTAACTCTTTAATTCCATTATGTATTGAATAAAGTTACACGAAAGCATAAAAGTTGTCCAACATTGGCTCCAAACTCAAATTTTGCTAGAAGTTCAACTTGCTGTAAAGATGGATTTAACAGACCTTTCACTACTGTTAACTAATCAAATTGAACAAGGCATAGCGGCACTAGCAGGACCGCACGAAGCGTTGGATTCGGTTGTGAGTAGAATAGAGTCATTAGTACACGTATTAGAAACTTCAGAAATTCCTAACATAACGTGGCGTGTTGCTGTTTTGGAGAAGCTTGAATTGGCAACTACCCTTTTAGTTGGCATTATCGACAATGAATCTCAACAACATCGTCTTGGGCGCCCAAGAATTCCGTTACCTATTTCTTCTGTGGAATACCTGTTGTCTATCAGGTTCAAAGTTACCGACGTAGCTAAATTGTATGGAGTGTCAAGATATACTATATTCCGCAGGTTGAACGAACAAGGGATTCAGGTTTGCGATAAGTTTATACGCATAATTTTGTAGCAATATTTATCGTACAATAAAACCCTTAATATTCTGCATTTGTGCGAACAGGCCCGCTCTTTCTATACGAATATTTCCACCGAGGATTTGGAGAGAATAATCACTGAGATACTAGTCGAATTTCCAAATACGGGCTACAAACGGATGAAGGGCTTCTTACAAATCAGAGGAATTAGAGTGACTGATCTGAGGGTCCGTGCTGCACTTCGACAGGTCGATCCAGCGGGTGTTGAACAACGCAGATCATCAAATAGAGCTATTGTTCGACGGCAATACCATGTAACCTACTTTAATCAGCTGTGGCATCTCGACACGAACATGAAGTTGATTCGGTATGAAAACTCATTATAACCCGTTGTTTATAAAACTTGGTATTACTTCGACGATTTCATAAAAGAAAGCGCTTTCTTTGCAGATGGGGAATCGTGATTCGAAGCTGCATTGATGGGAAATCCCGGCTCGTGGTTTACTTGGATGCGAGCGGAGACAATACGGCTGAGACTAATTTTATGTCTTTTGTTAAAGCAACAGCGAATTATGGCATTCCATCGAGAACAAGATCGGATAAGGGAGGTGAGAATGTTCTAATTGCCCAGTTTATGCTTGAGAAACGAGGTACTGGAAGAGCCACTCATATATGCGGACGGTCAGTTCATAATCAAAGGTAGGGTTTGGGTTTGGTATTATTCTAACAGTTAAACAAAATCTGGCACGAACCATTCAATCACACATACCAGTTTGGATGAGTTAATTATGACAAACTTTATTAGAATTGAAAGGTACTGGAGAGATGTTTTCTATGGATTTACTGGCGCCATATATAATGTTTTCACCGCGCTTGAGGAAGACGGATACCTGAATTTGGACAACGCGAGGCACATCAGTCTTTTACACAAGGTTTTTCTCCCACGGATAAATGCAAGTTTGGAATGTTTTCGAAATGCCTGGAACAATCATCCTATCTCAACCGAAAGGAATCAGTCACCGGTGCAAATCATGGTCACAACGCTACCACCCGAACATGACGACCTCTCCTTGAATGAGGTGTGAAATGTGCGAAGCGCTTCGCAAATGATAATTGATTTTATGCACTTACTTGTCTGTTATAATTTTCAGGAAGACTTTGAAGACATCAACTTTCTACATCGACAAGACGTCAACCAATTGAATGACTTGCAACATCTTCAACCTAACCTGCCTAATGAATCCACAATTACGAGTCCTATCATCAGTAATGCTCTCTCGCTCGAAGAAATTAATAGGTTAGAATCCATAATTTTCACCAGGGATTCCGATTGTCTCGGTTATGATGTATTCGTGGAGGCGATGCGATTGTTGGATGATTAAAGTAATGCTATGATTAATTTTAGTGGGCCTAAATAACACTAATTTTATTTTCAAATTCAACACTTTATATTGTAGCCTAACGTGTACACAAATAACTGGCAAGATTCTCAGCTCACGACATTGATAAGTACAGGGTTGCACGAAATATTTAAGCCCCTCCAGAGGTCATACTACCTAAAATGGTACAATGACATAGGAAATACCAAATTGAAGGAAATTTCATTGCGGATTTAATGGTGCAATAATATTTGAACTTTTCTTACAAGCGGTCGCTGCACAGCGCAAAATAACGAAAAATATTGAATTCTTGCTCTTCTCTAAACATCTTAGCAACTTACGAAATCAGAGAGTAGATATGGACCAACTCACTGATACACACGTCCCATCATTTGCAATGGCTGATTGCAGAAAAGACACGAAATTCGTCCAGCCGCACGCACAGAATCCAAGCACTGACGACACATTTGATGCCCACATCGCAGTGCCACTTCCCTTTCATTGTCCAAGCAAATGCCGCATAAAGCCTGTATTTATTAAATATATTTGTTATGGAAATTGTTATAATACATTTCTGGAAAGCGCTTTCCTTGATTATGTCGAATGAAATGCCTGAATTACCTTTGCCTTTAGCTCATGTACTTCCTCTTCTGATTTGCGATCACGCTTTATCCATAGATCTTCTAGTTTAGAAGCTAACTGGTCGACGGTACTCCTGTTGAAATCCGGACACATTGACTCCAGCAAAATCGCCTTTCGTTGACTTTCCACGAGAATGGGCTTCAAATCTCGCATTTTTGCCAATACGAGTTGCATGTTGTCAGTGGATGGGAAGCGCTCATCCAGAACCTTCTCACACTCTTCCAGTTCCAGACTAACTGCTGCGATCTCGGAGTTGACACCCGGTTCTACTCTCGCTAATTCGCAAAGATTCGCTACTAACTGAGAACATGCTGTTAAAACCGGCTGCCGTCGTTGGTCGAGGTGACTCAATTTAAGGCGGAATAGGTGGTCCTTAGAGTCTAGGTCGTTCTTGCAATGCAGATACTAAGAGTTTACAACAATAATTGACACAGTATTAACGTATTATCGTCACCCACAATATCACATTCCTCATATAAAAATCATGGATATTTTAAGGTATTTAGGAAGGCGCTTTCCTTACATGTTTTCCATGCGAAACAACATCTCGCATTTCTCCGAATGCTTTCAAAAGCTTTTCTTTTAGTTCGATAGCTCGAGCATGCTGCTCGTTGTATTTCTAACAGGATAGTCTTCCAATACCCTTTAAGTCATCCTCAGCTTCGTAGAGAGTTTGAAGACCTTTCTCGACGAACTTCTTCAAAATGTATAGCTGCGAATTTAATTCAAATTTATTACATAGTTGAAAAGCAGAGCGAGCGTTTCGCTCCTCCACGTACACGTCTTCCGTATTTGTATCAAAACCAAAACACGTCGGTCAAGCCTAATTATCATATTTCTGATCTTACTGATAACGCAGGAGAAGACTTCACAATTTCCTTTGCAGCAAACTTCTCTCTCTCTGCAACCGATTTCCGTTGGTGGATCCTGGCCTGATGATCTTTCCTGACTTCCTTTTTGATTTGGATAGCGCTATCCGGAGCCACTTCGCTCCAGCAGTCACGTCGGTGGTGACCAACCACACCACAGCGCCAGCAAGCTTCACTACTCATTCTAATTTTGATTTCAACAATTTTAAATTGAAAAAATATGAAATTGAAAAGAGCAGGAATCAAAAATATACTTGAATGAGTGGAATAATTCGAACGTCTCCGCGTGTCCGGCTGCTGTTGGACTTGGGGGCGAGGTGAGATGGTACGCGCAAGCTCTCCTGTATCTGCCTTGCTGAAACAGAACACAGGCCCCTTGAGTTCTGTACAATTGCCAGGCAGCCCAACCCCGTTTAGTACACGAAAATATGTACTTGTATGCGTGTATAGGAACTTGTATATGAGTATTGGTACTTGTATACCTGTACAGATTCTTGTGTGCGTGTACAGATTCTTGCATATGTGTACAGATTCTTGTATACGCGTACAGATACCTGCATATGTGTGTGTTTGAGTATACGAGTATGTGCACTCGAGTACTAGTACGTGCACTCGTGTACTAGTACGCGTACTCGTATGGATATGTGTATAGGAGTATGGATATGTGTATAGGAGTATGGACATGTGTATAGGAGTATGGATATGCGTATAGGAGTATGGATGTAGATTTGCAACGTTTGAAGCCTCATACATAACCCCCATGTGACCCAAAAACTGAAAATGGCCAAAATATTAATACTTCGTGTGATACATCAAAAGCTTTGAGTTCACTTGAGCAAATCAACGCCGTGTTGCTCACTTAAATATTTTGACTCCCTTCGCCCCATCTCCATGGGGGGTAGGGGGTCAATGGACCATGGCATGGGTCATGTAAGTCAAGCGACAGGAGATACAGGTAAGCGAAGTTTGAAGTCAGGGGACAGGAGATTGCGGAAAGGGTGAATTCACTCAAATGAGTGATAGTATTCACGCCGTCCGTACGACGGGCTTCCAGCTAGTATTAAGACTTGCGCTTACTGCTAAATCGATATAACGTTAAATATTCCTATAATGTATATGACTATTATAGCAAAGTAGCAACTTTTGGATTTTTGGTCTTAAAAGGCGTTAGTTGGTCTACTCTATACAAAAGACGTAGACATTACAGATACTATCGAACAGTAAAGAGTTAAACTACGAAAAATTAGCTTGAACATTTGAGTCAATATAAAATATTGAATTTAATTCCAGCTGTGGTTTTGTTATTAAAAACGGCAGATCAATTTTTAGGATTCTGCAACGAAAAACTAAAGCTTAGAATCAATATGCAAGATTTCCAATATGAACTTTGAACCACCGCAGAAATACGCAAAGTTCAAAGTTCAGCTCAAAGAACAACGCGTGAGCAATTTCGCCTTTTCAGCCTATTCTCAGTAATTCCTCGAAAAACTGAAAACGCATTGACTGAAATAGCAGTATCACGGAACAACCATGATTTGATTGAAGTTCACCTTGCGCTGAAGTGGGTCATGGCCAATCTCATTTTCTCTTCCAATCTGTATAAATTATCTGTGTAATTGGCGCCTTCGACTAGCTCAGGAGCAATTCCAAAAGTTGAAACCCTCGCCAA
>JAQFYT010002592.1:0-12504 GCA_034694925.1 Ceratophysella denticulata
TTTAGAATATATGTAATTGTAATTATTGTAATTTGAACAATATTTTAGGTAATATCATTAACAATAAAGTGTTTTCTAAATAAATACGAATGTGCTTGTGAAATGAACTAAAAATAAGGAATCGCTTGTTAGCGTCAAATAAGTCTCGTAATAATCAGTCAAGAGTCAGATTTGTCTTTAGTATTAGTTACATTTTTGTGCTATTTACATATTATTTAGCATATACATTTTAAGGTATTATACTATGTAAGCGTTTGTTCTGTAGACTACACGAAATACCTGAAGTATCCCATCCAACTCAATTTGTGCTAAATATAGGAACCCATTATGGCAGTTGGTATGGTGTATCAATACATGTATTCTAAAATAAAATATCTAGATAGATCCCTCTAGTCGAATATCGAACCTTATGACTGTCTGTGAACTGGATCTGGCGTTGAAACGCATTGTTTGAACATTTTGTCATTTAATTGAAAAATAGTTATTTGGGTTTACATTGTCCCTGGTTTACAGTGTAACATATAACTTGGTTTTAGGACAAAACGATTAATTTTCATTGTGCCGAAATAACTATTCTACTATCAACTTAGTTTAGTCATAGCTAAAACTTTTGTCATGTGGTTAGCTAGCGTGTTTGCATTGTAGTACTTAAATATAAATTTGTATTAAACTAAAGCCAATGTACCTATTGTACTTTGTGCATGGAATAGGACGCTATTTCTGGAGTCATATGAATGATTGTGTGCATGAATAGTAGTACTTTAGGAACCTATCTACGTCGTATTTTTCATTTACACGTCGATCATAATGAAAACCCAAAGTATGAAAAATATTGTGTACTCTGTACTAACATATAATAGAGATAATCTTAATCTTTATATGTTAAAGTCAATTTATAGGACAAAATGTAGTAATAAACTATTACTGTGAACTCAATTACTCACTGCATATTAATTTGGAAGAATGAGAATTTTATAAAAATGAATAAAATATACATGGTGAATGAAAAAAAAATTTCTGACTGAGCCTATTTGTTGGACCTACTAGTACAGAATAGGGATATTCCTAGAAAAATGTACCATTTCAGCCTGGAATCATTCAATTATTGCATAGAAACCTTCATTCGTGACATCGCGTTAAATCCATACCATGAATCAATCATTGGCATGCATGGTTACAGCGATTTACTTATGAATGAGGCATTCCGACAATGAGAATACTTAAAAAGGAGCCCGTCTTCAAGATCCCTGCTAAAAAGGTGTCAAGACACAAAACTTGGATTTGGATACCTTGTATTTATTACTTAAAGTTTCACCTAAATCGAACTGATTACCACCGGCGTGGCCCATTCCTCCAGTGTGATCTCCTTTGAAGGAATTCAAGGCAGTTGGATGACGAATTTGACAGTGCCTATTTGGTAGCTCGCATGTGTGAGGAATTCGGAATCAGCAAACAAAATTTTTGGATGTCTGTAGAACAATCGGAATCGGAGCCCTTAGACCTGGAGACTCGGTCGCAGACAGCCTTGGACGTGGAAGAAGTAGTACTAAAACCAACGAATTTGAAAAAATTCTAAATCTAATTTTTAATGAGTTAGTGGACAATTCAATATTTTGAAATACCTACGCAAGCTTTTCCATTAAATCAGAGACTTAGCTTTGTTTTGAATTTGGGTTTTAATACGGAAAACAACTTCAGAAGTAATATTAATCTAACTTCTCTACCTATATATTAAGGAATCTCAAAAATTTAGCAATGACTTCAAAAACTTAAAAAATATATTCGAAACTGGATCCCTAATTAATGTGATATAACTTGTCGATATTTAGGAATCTCAAAAAATGCAAAAATGCTTCAAACACCTAAAAAATATATCCATAACTTGACCCAGCAGTTACATAATCTAATTTGTTTATCTCATGATTTACACAACCGCTTGAAAAACCGAGAAAATAAATCCCAAAGTTGATACAGAAGTAATGTTATATAACTTGTCGATAAAAAGAATTCTCAACAAATTCACGAGTGCTTCAAAAACTTGGAAAATATACCCTTAACTGGATGCCAAAATGATGTAGTCTAACTTGTCTTTAATCAAGAATCTCGAGGATCCAAACTGCTTCTATGTATTTATCAGGCAAACCTAAAGAAATATACTCAGTACAAACTGTAAAGTCGATAATAGCACCTTAAGAAAGACTATGTTGGTTTTTGCAACAGCAGTACATACAATCATAATTTTCTAAAACGTCACATGATCTCAAACTTTAGGGGTGTCAGATTTAAATAACTGGCCTAAGTAAAACAAGTTTGGCTTACACTTTTTGACAAGTTTTGTCCTAACAAGACGACGTATTTATCTTTTTTCGGCTTTTTAAACCTAACCTGAATACACTTAATCTAACCTTTCTTAGCATGAATCACGTAACTAATCTAATTTCAATAAAATCAATGAACAACCTGAAAACGTCTCTTTTTTTAGGAAAAAACTTGTCAAAAAGTTTAGGCCAAAACTTGTTTAAATTAGGCCAGAAAAACATTCAAACGTAATATTTATCGCATAACTAAAAATTAAATAAAAGCGTGGGTCATATTTTGACCACGTGACCTTGACCAAGGGTCAAACTAGAAGGGTAATTTGAATTTGTCTGTTGCTATCTCGGATTAAGATCCCCTGATTAACATCATATAATTAATTATTTAAAAAAATATATAAAAATTTTACCACTAACTTAACCCTGGGTATCGGGTCGAAGGTAATAATTCAACTCAAAGTACCCTACATCATGCGGAAAAACATCAGCTAAATTTTCAGCTTTCACAGGGTAAAATCGGTTCAGTCGTTTCGATGAAGTGTTAGGGGATATAGCTCAGGCAAAAGGTAAGGTTTGGACCACTGTCCACTAAGCTATGCTGCCTCTTGTGCTGAGACTCGAGATTCTAGTCGGACTAGAAGCGGAACAGAAGCTTACAGAAGTATGTCATACAGATTAATCGGGTATGGAGACCTAATTTTCCATTAAGTTTTATGGCATAGTTGCGTGAATTTAAACCCCAATATTGAGTTTAGTAGCATTTGTTACCATCTAGAGCCTTTTACTCCAACTATAACCGTGAGAATCGTAGCCCAGAAAATCGATATTTTTCGGTGTGTCTGGAAATACGAATCTGGGTTCAAGGATGGCATCAGAATCGCTCGAAAGCTCTTTTCGCGCCGCACACTGGAAAAGGAGAAACAATAGCGTTCAACTGTGAAAGCGTGACTATAGTTACTGCCAACTGCCACTGCTGCTTCTGTCATGTCTTTTCACCAAGTACAACGCTAGGTATTGAATATTGAACTGAAAATGGGTATTTCTAAATGTTATGTTAGGTATACAAGAATTCTGAATTGTGCTTTTGGATACATGATTTGGATACACTGCATCTGCATTAATGCAAAGCTCTAGCATGAATGAAATCATAATACAGGAGCAATTTTCACAAAATCATTACGACTTACGAGTAAAGGTTATACATATTTATGTGCCCAAAAGTGAAATCGGGATATGTAATACCTAGGTACAATTGTGAACCAAATTGAAATTTTTAACAATCTGTCAACTTCAACCAACGAGAATAGAACACATTATAGCTTTGTCAACCTCACAAAACTTTTCATTCAGTTGGACTAAACTCCACTTAACTTCATACCTTTTCATTTTCATTTTCTCCACATCACTTTCGGGAAATAAGCTGACAAAATGACATCCAAATTATGATTGATGTAGTTCTCGACAAAGTTCATGCCGGATCTTCCTACGTCTACATACATAGCGGTAAACTTGCGCTCAGATTTACATGCTCCAGCGCTCGTAATCTGCAGTGAAATCCTTGATTTTATTTTAATTTAAATAAATAACTGAAATGTTATCAGTACGAATTGGATTGTATAAAAGGCACGAGGTTACGGTTACTGTGATCTGTACAACCATCATGGATTGTAATTAAATATAATTTAATTGATTTACAAGCATATTGGACCAGATCTTACGGTTACTGTGATCTGTACAACCATCATGGATAATTAAATATAATTTCATTGATTTACAAGCATATTGGACCAGATCTTTATCAAAACTACACGCGGTGAATTTGACATAATTCGCAGTGGCAAAAACGAGGCACAAAAATGGCAAATAGAATGTGTCAAAGCAAATACTTAAACTTTGGTTGAAAATCGGATTCACACACGATTTTGTCAAAATCAAAGCGCCAGCTTTGTCAAGCAGCTTTTGACAAAATAAAAAGCTAGTTTACAGAAAGTCGATTATAGAAAAATTATGTCTAAACAACTAACAGTTTAAATGCCCAGTTCATTGCTGTTATGCTACACCTACGTATATTGTAATTGAGAACCATCCATTTATGATTTATCACCTCTTGATCTACGTGACGGAATCAAAACCTAACATCTGCCGTTCATTGATGTGGTTACTCCTACTGCACCTCTTCACCACCTACACGTCTAGTGCGCATAGAGGGAATGGCTTGTTCTAATGTCTAATGTGACTAGAAAGAGGAAGCATTGGAGCTCCTATTCATATCGCGTCGGGGACTAGCTCCGAAAAAGTATTCATAAAGAATGATGATGATGATACTGTCAAATCCGGAAAAGTTGTCAGCTAAATTGATTTTTAAAGTGTTGAACTCCAACCACTCGCTCCCTTTATTGATTGATGCTCTTTTCACTCTTTTCACTCTATTTCATATGCGGTTATGAATTTGGCTTTCATCGTCAAACCAGGGCGGGTTTAATATAAACCCACCAAAATAACGTGCACGTGTGTTCGAGGAAGTTCATCTTCCTTTTCACTCTATTATATAATCATCACATCAGACATAGTGTTAGCCCCAATTGTTAGGGATGATGAGCTGTAATGAATTGCGGGTTCGGAGTTGCGGCAGATGCAACAACTGAGACTTATCAGCTGAACGAGCTAGCGGCAGTCAGACATCCCACACGGAAGAGGATGCTAACAAGATAAATCCATATCAAACGGAATCATCTATACCCAAATGACAGTGACCGATTAAATATGATGAATATGCGTTAATTATACGGAAGCGATTGCAACTGATGATTGTGGGGGATATGGCTCGGCTCGATGAGATGAGGTCTGACTTCAAGGCACGGATCCTTTTTTAACACTAGAACCAAATTTCACAATTTAATATTTAAATACGTATTAAAACAGGAACAGCTACCTGAGAATCTGTGTAGTATTTGAAAACAGCTTTCCCGAACAGGCTGCTGCGTATTGAGGGTGTGCAGGCTGTCTCAAATCCAATTTTCTGCTAATGCTCTTCACGTATTTGTTCCCCTAATGGAAAGGAGCGGAAGGAGTTATCAAAATGCTTCCGCTCTGAATTTGGGTGATTACTGCCGTAATAAAGTGAGTTAGGTGTTAGGTCGATTAAGTTGGAAACCATCCCAAAACCTTGAGCTTTTTAAAAAAAGGGCGTTCCTGTTTTCCAAACTTGCGGAAGGTTTTCCGAAAGTTAATATAAGTGTTTTTATTTCTTATTTATACTGATGTACTCAGGAGTCGGCCGTCCAAATTGGTACTACAGTGCTTACAATAATCAGATTATTTGATTGCTTCTAAATGACTAAATAGATACAGAAAAATTTTATAATTCATAATTAATAATATTCACATACAATTACAATGATTTTGTTTAAGGTATAATTAGATTATTTTATATTTATCTAATTTAAAGTAAGATTGGGTAACTCTTATTTTCGTAATTTCCGTTTGAAGTTTTCGTCTTTAAAACTTGGTCCTATTATGTCTTATTCATATTTCATATTGCAATATTCATACGTGCTAGCTGGTAAGCTTCGGAAATTGAGACTATGGCTGCTCTCATGAGTTCAAGATTGAAGCATCCACTATAACTACTCCATTAAAATCATACCATTTCAATTGATTTAAAATAATGAAATCCAAATAAGCGTATAAATGAGTTCAATTAATTGGACTTTAGTTTTAATTCGATTAAAATCTTCAGTACCTACTAATATGAATAACTTAATCAAAATACAAGTACTAGAACGAATACAAGACCAACTGTACTTTCTGAATCGTCGTCTAGGCCTATCATTTAAGTGCACTTACTTTGATACTTTACACTTTAGCTACGCATGATGTAAAAGGGGAGTGTTGGTCCGGCGGACCGGGGGGATGGGAAACAAGATGGTCATTTGTATGAGGAGTTGATCGTTCTTTCGATTTTGTCGAGGAGGAAAGCCTCCTTAACGTCCATTTCATTTTCCAATAAAACTTCATCTCCTGGACGGTAAAAGCCTTGCGTGATTGTCCTACGAAAAAGAAACCCGAGAAGAGACCCCCGGACATCATAATAACGAAGTGTGCTATAAGCAAACCGTTCGGACAAGGAACATCTTCGGAATGTACGAGACCAAGGAAAGCAAGGTTTAACCACATCACAAATTCTTAGTCAATAATGTCCGGAACAAAAATTCAGCAGTAGACATATCTTAGGTACATCCATTTCAATTTGTAACCGTTATTTGTTTTAATGCAACCGCTCTGGGGAAATACCTTTCCCAGTCACAATCACCAAAATTGCAGGACAGATGAAGTAAGAGTACTGTAAACATTTTTGTTTACATAATTTGTCGTTGTAGAATTGTCGCATTGAGTTGGTCCACGCAATATATAACAAACCGTTGCGTTGCTATCCAAAATAAATAGAGTAATAATAATAATACCTATAGAGTGTGGGCTTGGTGTCCATCCCTACATCTTTACAAAATTTTATACTCTCTAATAGTGGGTACCTTCACAAAATGTTCATGTTATAGACGCTAGACGCTTGGACATCAGCAGTTTCATTAGATCTCGCATAGCAACAATCTCAATAAGGTAATAGTATTACTGTCAACGGAATCCCTTGCTAACCGTAAACCATATAAACAAATTAACTACTATGTGGCAGTGTCTGACAACCAATCACCACTTCTTCGAATTATTTACTGTTGTTAAATTGCGCGAGAAACTAGCACATTTAAAAAAATGACACGCTCCATAATCTTTCCAACAAAAAAATTACTGTCTAATTTTTCTTTAACATTGTTGCTGAATTGACGAGCCATTATAATTTTATTTTCCATGTCATAGCAGTCTCCTTAAAATCCTTAAACAGGCTCCTTAAAATCCAAAAGATATTAAGAGCCAAAACCTAAGCAACCTGGTAGGAGCCTCATAAAAAATCGCCTAAACGCCGTTTCTGTTATAGACACCTTAACTAAGTAGTTTATGGTTTGACTATTGGGCATTAGATATTCAGGTTTGTCATAAGCATGTTAAAAGACAGAGAATTGAACGCTGAAATAATTCCACTCAATACCTGTACACATCTAGTTGTGTTACCAACACGTTAGTTGGTGTAAAAATCAAATAATGTGAATAGGTCATAGGCGCCGACTCTTTTCCTCGTAAAATTTTTACGTATATCTTGGATGATCTTGGTACATATTTTAAAATGTTTTAATTTAAAATCTTATATTAGGCAGAATTTACACTAAAATTCTCAACAATAGTTTAGAACGTTGTATGAAAATGGGGACGGAACAATGTATCTTTGACTCATGTAGTGACTTTCTCATGGCGTTGGTGCTTTCCCTTGTTTTGGAATAATCTATAGGAACGGAGTCTATAGACGGGCTGGCTCCCACCGGAATCAGGAGCGAGAAAAGCACTTTCATGTTGCAGCATTCGTCTTGATTTAGACGGTTGACAGGTCGCTCTGAATTTCCCTACTTTTCCGCCTCCTTCCCTCTCCTCTCACTTCCCAGCCTATTTCTTCCAACTTCCAGTCCATGCAGGACCAAAGACCACACTGCTCCGCTATTTACCCTTTTTACTTTATTTCCAAAGAGATTCACACCCAACAACCCA
Source organism: Ceratophysella denticulata (assembly GCA_034694925.1). NCBI lineage: Eukaryota > Metazoa > Arthropoda > Collembola > Poduromorpha > Hypogastruridae > Ceratophysella > Ceratophysella denticulata. The sequence continues at coordinate 7,968 of JAQFYT010002592.1, forward strand.
TCCAGCACTTTCTCTCCTCAGGCGTCCAAAAAGTTCAGCTCAAGAAACGCAGTGAAGAAACTAAGCTTTCTTCTCCTGGAAATTCCAAAACCAAACCAAACCACCCAATTCTATTCTTCTTACACTATGCACACTACCTACCTTCTTCTGTATACAAAAATCAGATACATCCTATTTCCCTACCAGTCCCGCAAGACTTCTTCCGCCTAACAAATTTCATTCCAGAAACAAGTCTTTCAAACACAAAGGAGCTTTGGGGAAATAAAATCAATGAACTGTGGGAAATGCAATATCAAGTAACAACACGTGCATAATAAAATAATCGTATATTGGTGGTTTAGTTACAGTGAGACAATGCGTCTAGACGGAGTAGGACCAGGCAGACGAAGACTATCGCCCATTCAACCAAAATCGAGACAAAGTTAATTAGAGGAGAGAACTAACTGCAAATTTAATTAAATAGTTGCACAACCTCAAACCGCGAATTAATAAAGGTCTCGCCAATTTTGTAATGTCTCGAGTCAAGTCTGTTTCAATGCAGGCTCTCAATCAAAGTTCAAGTGTGAGCATTTGGTCAGCACTACTACTGGGATGAAAAAGGCTGGTGCCTGGATATACTAAGGGCTGAAGGGGTCTGGAAACAAAGTAAATACAGAGTACTCCGGAGTGGTGGTGGTGGGTGTTGAAGTCGAGCTGTATCGAGGTTTCCTTTTAACAATTCCGCTCCCTTCTTCTCTGCCTGACAATGTCAAGCCACAGATTGCATTTTGGTGTTAGCCAGAGTGGAGTCAGTAAGGGAAAGGTCTCTCTGGAGAATTGACACCAAAAGTTGATGGGACATTGAGGATTGAGCAGGAGAGAGCGGGTCTCCGTTGTACTCTATTAACCAGATAATATGTTTGCTACCAGTCAGTCCAGGCTCTAATCCAGAGATGAATCAGGCTCATAAATGAAAATACAAAAGGCAAATCTTCATGCTCGAATTTTCACGTACTTGGACCATTTTCGGGGTGGTTAATAATTCATCCATCTGGCTCCTGCAATGGATACCCAGCGACATATGAGCTAAAGCTTATGCACTGCACGCACATACTCTATTGCTCAAATCGCCAGATCAGACTTGTTGCCTGGCTATGCAGATGTATAAAAAAATTACAATCGGGACATACGCATGCTTTTCCGAATGGTGCGTAAGTACAACGCAGGTACGCTGCGATAGCACTTGTCGAGTGTGAAAAAATTAATGCAAGTATATAGAACTCCGAAAAGTTGTAAGAAAGAGGTGAAAGTTATATTCCTTCAACAACTTTATTGCAATTATACGGATATCTGTTCGTAGGCTTTGCTGCTGCACACGAAAAAGAACCAGAGAGAAGGATCGCAGTGCTGCGTAGGGAAAGGAATAAATTCTCATTAGTTGTAAGACCAGTGCATCTAATGAAGTGGGTTTATATACGAGGCAGGAGAACAAGGGGAATATTGAGAAGTCACTGGAGACATATCCAGAAAAACGGACTCACGTCCGTCCCTCTCCCAGCAACCAGACCTCCGCGGTTCTCGCGTAATAAACACTTCTGCTGTCCGTGTCCGAGAAGAAGTGAGTTTCAGGAAATTCAGAGATAACGGAGCCCTGAATGTGAAATGAATTCCAAAGTAGCTCACGTTCCAGAACATTCAAATCCCTCCACTCAATGGAAACATAAGTGCACTTGGACGTATCAATTTCAATTTATCAATATGAAGTGAAGATGATAGAACAAATCGCTTCACCACAAGATCCGCCACGACAAGGTATAGCACAAATAACGGACGTCAGTTAACAGGCTAGAATCATGGATGCTCATAGACGCTTTGAAAGTTTATGGTCAAAAATGCCAACTTGAACACATTGAAATTCGGGCGGTTATATGGCTATACAGTAATGTTTCCATGTTAAGACGCTCTTCTTTTAAAAATCTGCGAATCCTTGGACAGGTCCGGGCTGGTGTGCTTAGCAAAAATTTAAATAATAAGGAGGGATGAAACTTAAATTTATTTAAACTTAAATAATTTAGATAATAAGGAGGCATTCGGTATCGAAGCCAGATCATCGGTAGTTTTGAACTTTGCCGTGGATGCCTAATAATATGAGCTCTAGTTCAACCTAACCTAACCCTTAAAATTTAATCTATATGCGGTGGACTGTATTTAATTATTATGGAATATCGAAGTAGGTAGTACTGATCTGCAATGTCTGTTCATATACGAAACAAGATTTCTCGACGTGTTCATACCGCATTGAAACATTCTATAGTAAATGGTAATGGTAAGTATTATTGGCTTAATTCGTGGTCCTATTCAGGTGTCGGTGTCGGACATAAGAATTTTTTACATAGAAATTCTAAAAGTAGAACACAATTTGAGGTCAGGCACGTTAAAAAGTAAGAATTTATTTTATGTTTTTGTTTAAGCATGGCAAATACTGCGAGTCGTTATGCTATTTTAATGTTGTTTGGTCATTTTAAGGTATAGGTAAATGAGCGTTGAGCGTACAGGTAGGCAGTAGTTTACACACGAATCAGACACAGTCACCCACTCGCGTTGCTTTGTATTTGGCATTTGGTGAAACCGAAAGAACCAATTTGAATAATAATTAAGTCTTCTTCTTCACTGCAATCGGTATATGTCTTGTGGATTGTTTTGGTCTGCTCTGAAGGTGGAGCAGAACCGAAATCATCTGTACCTTTACCCATACTCAAGGCTTTAATTAGTTACGACCCGTCTAGTCAATAGGCATCGTACAATTTAAAGCTCTATTCCACATTTCCGACATATTCAATCATGTATTTCCAAAATTGCGTGTTAGTTTTTTTTATATTTACCGGAATCTCAGCGAATACAAATATTAATTGGACGCACAATACTGAAAGATTTATATTAGGAACAAATCCGAACGGCGGTTGTTTGCACGAAGATGAAGTCCACCTCTCTGCTGTAAGATATTTGACGAAGCGTTAAGGTTATTTACGTTGACACCAAGTATTTAATAGTTGATATTAACACAAGTGTTTCAGAAAATGAATTGTGTTTAGCCTAATAAACTTTTGGTTTGAAGCCAGAGCTTATCCAGAAGCGAGGATTCCCGTTCCAGGCTCACCCAATGCAAACTAGACAAGGCTATATTTTGATGGCACATCGAATTCCAGCCCCTGGAAAGCCTGTTGTTATTGCATTCCATGGAATGTTTCAAAGTTCCAGAGATTTTCTTGTGAATTGTGACCGCAAGGCATTTGGTAACAGATTGAAGCACAGAGGCTTAATGCTAATGATATCATTTTCAAATCTTACTCTATTGTTCCAACTAATTCAGCGTACAAAATGTGGGACGCGGGATTTGATGTCTGGCTCGTTAATTCACGTGGAAATGTTTACTCCCGCGGTCACACCACTCTGAACGCAGACTGTGACGCAGCGTACTGGGATTTCACGTGAGTAAATATATAACTATAACTAAATTATATTATACCACGGCCAACTAGTATTGCTTGCTTTAAAGCAAGTAATACTAGTTGGCCGTGATTATACTAACCTTGCGTTTGATTTATTTTTACGTACAGCGTCGATGACGTTATCTATTTCGATGTTCCTGTAATGATCGACTACATTCTGGCAGTAACCGGACAAACAAAGGTCAATTGGGTCGGCTACTCACTGGGAACAGCGGTGGCAATGGGGCTAGGGTCAGTGCATCCAGAATACAGCCAGAAGATTAATCTCCTATTTCTGCTCGGAACAATCGCCTACGTTGGGAATACGAAAAGTCCAGTGATGCGAGCTTTGGCTCCCTTTGCTAAAGTCCAAGATGTAAGTTAAAAGTGCAAAAAACAGTCTGACTCCGTTGTTCATTTAACTCTGATTATGAGATATTTAGTCACCTTTTGATCTCATTAGGTGGTAATGACAGCGCTTAATCATGGTGAAACTTTGCCGTTGTTTATGTATCCAATAATGAGAACTTTTCTTCCAATAATGTGTGGCCTGGAAGGAAAGACAAATACTGTGGGATTTTGTTCTTTCTTTCTCTTCCTTATTGCTGGATTCAATAAAGATCAGTCAAATCCAGTAAGATACATATTTTATAATAAGCTATTCCCTATAATTTTTTGCTATACAAATAATATTTAAATTGTTCTACAGTCAGTTCTTCCATTAATGCTTGGTGGAACGCCGACTTCACTCGGAATTAAAATGCTGAGCCAATGGTACCAATGGATCGACTGTGGAAAGTTTTCCTACTACGATTATGGGAGCTCAAAAAATTTACAGAAATATGGAAGACGCACACCGCCTGAGTATGATCTTACCAAGGTTGCTACACGAGTGGTAAATATGTGGGGTCAAAATGACTGGTTGTCAGTTCCAGAGGTTAGAAAATATTTAGTATTAGAGCTTAAATATCTGTGAAAGGAGGATATTGGATTAGGGCTGTTTTGGGCCCAGAAAAGTTTTACAAAACTGTTTACCCAAAGTTGTAGCCTAGGTGTCAGGCAATCTTCCA
>JAQFYT010002593.1:0-12496 GCA_034694925.1 Ceratophysella denticulata
TCAATTTTCCGGAGCCAACCGCCACGGGTTATAGTTTTCATAAGCCAGGGCCGGGCCACCTCTCATTTAGTCACTGCAACTGCGTTGCGTGGATTCTCGGGATGCGCTATGCGTCAGCATTTCAATATTCAATATATGTTATTGCCTTCCGCCGACATCGCATCGCTTCACCATATGGGCACAACAAGCACTGTGAAATTGATTGCGTTAAATTATACATAGAATATTGAATCTTGGGCGAGACTGGGCAAAACTTTATTGCGTGTCCAATGTCTTGTGTTTTGGCTAACTGCTAACTGTGTCATTTCATTGAGATATAAGAAAATACATAGAAACGACGCTTCTTGCATGCTCTGGTTCCTGGATAACCTCAATCAAATGCATCTCATCCTCATCTCATAATCATAATACTGCTAAATGCATACATAGCATGAAGCGTCGGATCTGGAGTGAATTTTTATTCAATATCTGTAAATATGATATGATGTGTGAGGCAAAACACAAACTTCGGCTATAGCCTTCTCGCTAAGCCTAGTATTATTAAGGGCAGGCGCGGATCTAGCAATGAATGGGCTTTTGACTTTGACATCCATGTCATTTTGAATTAAGAAAGCTCGAACATTTTCTGCGTCTTCCAAAAAGTTTTAAAGCTTAGCAGCATGCTACAGGTTGTTGATTGATATAACAAAACAAGCTAGACGCGCGCGTCGGAACAATAAAATCTGTAGGTATAGTAAAATATAGATTTTGAGTTATTTAAGTATTTTTTTTTACAACGATTTATTTACTCTTCCACGTTAAATGATTAATGATTCTCCAGTTATACTTTTATGTGAAAATTGATGTGCGGCATTTCTGTTTTACAGTTTTGTGGCTTCAGATGATACAAAGGAAAATGAGGCATCAACAACGAAGGATTTCAATGAGCTCAAGTTCACCCAGATGTGGGGCTACAGTTCATGTCTCGAGTTCAAAGAACAGACACAGGGCAAGGTCCCATGTCGATATGAAACCAAACCTTCCATCTGGTCAATTCATGGAATTTGGTATATCCACATCGACATTTTGAAATGGAATGATTATGATAGTAGTGATGATTTAACGATACCTAAGCTAAATAAATATTTGTTATAAATATATTTAGGCCTACACAGACTGGAACAATGGGCCCCAATTTCTGTGAAAAAGTAACTTTTGACCCAAGCCTTATTGAGTCCATCAAGGGTGATCTGGCTCTCGCCTGGTATGAAATCAGTGAGAAGAAGGACCCAACCGAGTTTTGGACTCATGAATGGGTCAAACATGGGTCATGCGCCAAGGCATTGCCTCAATTTGCCAATGAACTCAAGTATTTCGGCTCTGGACTCGTCTTACGAAGGAAATACGACCTGTATGTTGATACTAGTTCTGAGTTAGCGGCTTAAAACAAGAAAGAATAACTGCAATCCTTACTTAGAATTAGAATGTTAATATTTTCAGTTACTCTGTTCTCAAAAACGGTGGAATTATTCCAATAAAGGTCGGAGATCCAGGATACAAATTGAGTCAAATTAACGCAGTTTTATTGGCGGAATACGGAGTGGATCCATATGTCCAGTGCCTTCACACAAAGGATGTAAATAGTTCATTTGAATTTTCAAAAAATATAGATTCTGAATGCGTCAGTAAGAAAATAATAATGCTAATTTGTTTTGTAGGGTGAAATTCATTTACTGGCAGTTGAGATTTGCCTCGATCGGGATTTAAAGCTCGTGAGTTGTTCCAGACACACGACCCGTCATTTGGATCTGGAAGGTGTCCTACCCTGCCCGAAAGACGGTCAGATTTTGTACACTGATATTATTCCTACTCCAAAGGAAGATAAAGAAGAGCTCTAGCTAACTCATTTACTTACTTTCTTTCGAATTTTTCCGAATTTTGAATTTAATAAAGACCGAACTGAAACTGTTCAGTCTCCAATTCCAACATCAGTTCCACCTTTTTTATAACACAAAGTGTAGTGTACGTAGTTCATTGCGAAATGTATAAATACACGAAACAGAAAACATTTCCAGTTATCTCATCACGGCTTAGATTTAACGGCCGTTGTTCTTGGATGCAAGACATTTTTTACTTTCTTGTTCTTTGCTTCGCAATTATGCCCATAATATCAACTACTGCGACCACCACGAATACTCGAAATGTAACAAAATTAAGCGAAAATAGGAATATTGACTACTTACATACTAGGTCAAGGTTAGCTTAATTAAATCCGCGCCATTTACATTTAACCTATCACCTATCCTAACTTGGCCTTACTTATGGCTACATTTAAAATTTAATACTTACCACCGACTACGGATAAATAATAAACCCTTCACTTCGGTATCTTCGTGAAATATACGAGACAAGCGATGATACAAACCATACCATACGACGCTAGAACTACAAACTGCAATCAGAGCTAGGTTTTTAGGTTTCCGTTGTTCAAGAAAACGGGGGTTTGTTTCGATAAGACGTGCTTTTGATAAACTACTCGATAAGAGTTCCTACAGCCCACATTGGTATTCAATGTAGTTTCTATTCGATGACACGAATACTAGTGATTTTCATTCTTCACCACGGAAGCGTGTTCCATGATATATATAACCATGCCTTTGGTACAAATTGAATTTACAACTGACGAAAGAAGATACATTCAAATTCAAAACTTTAAATAAATTCAGCGGTTGTAAGGGTATCCAGGATGTACGTGTCCCTCGTTCATCTGAAGCGGTGGGAAGCCTCCAAATGCAGAGGCTGTATGCGCATGCTGAAACTGATAGGAGTATGAAGTGCTTGCCATTTCAAACGAAGGTTCTCGATGTTCAGGAGGGGCGAATTCATGATCAGTAGAATTACTTTCCAGTTCGTCAGTAGTATCATTTCCACGCTTGGGCTTCCGTCCACGCTTCCGCTGACCTACCACTGTAAAATATAAAAAGAAAATTAGTGGCAGGTTCCACGTAGCCTTATCTGTAGGTACCCCAACCCCAACCCACTGTCCAGTTCTACGCGCACAAACAGACACACGGCACACGGACAAACACTCCAAAATATAGAATAAATAATAAAAAAAAGTCAATTTAATTCACTTACGTCCGTGTTTTCTCCGGTACTGGGCCACCCAGTTGGTAACCTGAATTGTAGCCTCTTTTGACTCGATATTCACTCCGTCTTTTTTCAATTTCTCCAGAATGACTGCAGAACTCAGGATACCTTGAGCAAAGTAGCCCTGAATTTTCTCCTTAGTTTCTTCAGGAAGACCAACCTTGGGTTTCCTTGCATGATTATGAGGAACAGTGTTACGGTACACGCACACATCAGGTTTATCTGGCTCCGAGAGCACTTGAACTCGAGCCGGACATTTAAAGTTCATGTCCTTACAACAGTAATGAACTTTGAACCCTTCCGCCGTGTCATTTTTGGCCTTCTGAGTCCATTCCTTTAGAGAACGGACATAGGCATTGGCTTCTTCGACCGTGGGAAAACTTGCTATTTTGTTGTACTCACTTCGTCCTGTCGCCCTCACCCTTTTCTTTGGACTGCTCCGGTCGCCACCTTCATCTGTGAATTACATGTTACGGTCAGATATTATAGACAATTTTCAGCTTTACAACGTCAAGCGTCGCGTCCTGCAAAACTTGAACCTCGCACAATTTATAATTCATCGTAATATTAATCCTAAGGAGTTTAATGTATATCAATTCTTAACCAGTAACTCTATATTGTATACACAAGCCTCAGGGTTTAGGAAACAACTAGCAACATGCTAACTTGCGTAATACATTCCCAATTACCTGGTTCATTCAAGTTATCAGATTCAGGCTGTAATTGATTGTCGAGTTCGAGCTTCACATCCACAGGCATTCCTGAACTACCAGCACCGGGGTTGTCAGTTGATACATCACCCTCGGATAAGTAAATATCTGCTGTTTCTTCCCAGGACTCATCTTCTTCATCCTTCTCTTGACCCTCCTGTGAACCCGATGTTTCTTGAGTCTCTAGACATTGAAATTAAGAATATTAGAATTTACTTAAATGAAGATGAAGAAGGTGACAATACGTCCAAATGAAACGTTGACTATGTCTATGTCACTAAATCCAGGATAAAAGTACATTCAATTGAACTAACTCTTACTTTTAGCTTCTTTATCCCGACGGGGCTGTGGGGGCCTGATAGTTTTCAAGTAATTTGAAAGTTGTACATTCGAAGGCTCGGGAAGGCTTTCTTCTCTAAGACGCCTCAAGATTACTCTCGGCTTTCTAATTCCCGAACTATAGAGTTCATTAATCCTTTCCTTGATGTTGCGCGGAATTCCAGCCTGGACCTCGGAGAGGTGATCATGCGGACGGTCGGTGTGATACAGAGTCACCTCATCCTTGTCATCAGGAACGAGTAAGTATATTCTGGCTGAGCACTTCTTGTCGTGACGACAGATGTAAGACATCTTCAGACCTTCCTTAGTACGGAAATCAGTAGATTTCCACCATTTCCGCTCTAGTTTGACTTCTTGCACGGCAGTGTCTTTGTCAGGGAACGTTCGTACAATATGATAATCGAGTTCTCGACCACGGTAACGCTTCGAGGAAACTTCGCTGTCTGACTCTTCGTCTCCATTTTCCGCGGATATCGTTGAGTAGTCATTCATGTCACCTGCCCAAGAAAACAGGATAGGATAGGTAATTATATTTTCAAACATTAACATATAAACGTATTTCTAAATTCCAAGATCAGATAAATGTACCTGAGTCTCCAAATGCTGCATTTCGAGTCCGCTTAGAACGTCGAGTTCCACGCACAACTGTGCGCCCAGGAATATAATCGGAATCTACATAATACGCGGTACATTATTTAGAATTGGGATTTCGGATTATTATAGAGATTGAAATGTGTCTCTGTTTACCATCATGATCCACACGGTCATCTGCATTGTCATCGTCATCCTCGTGATCCGAAAAGTCCTCCACATCCAGATTGTTGTTAAAGTTCAATGAGTGACCCGACGCGACGAGATTGGGCGCATCTTTCCAATGACCCATGAGACTCGAATAGAGGATCTCCTCTCTCTCAAGAAGCTTTTTCTGAACTGTTACTTGCTCTGTATAACAGACAGTTGTGCAGTTTTGTGAGGTAAAATTTATATAGTACCTCTAAGGCATATTTGATGACAGAAAATCTTACCATTTCGTGTAGCCAGAATTTGTTCCAGAATCCTCATCTTCATGTCCATTTCAGCTCGGAAGGAGTTCAGTGTGCCTTCCAGCATTTCGACTTTTTCCAGGGCTTCCAGAAGGTGCGGGTTCGTAATTTCTTGCCTCGGTCTCCTTTCGCCGGTAGCACTCTGACCCATGGCCATGGCTCGATTACACTAAGTATGTAGGCTCGGTACTCAGCCTAGCATTAATAAAATATGGCATATAAAATAAACATACAACATACATAAACATTCAAATGCCAAAAAACACACACAATATTGATAGTATACTGTGAAATATACGATATATAATTTGATATGATAATATGACATATATATTTTGATAATACAACATTGAAATTATACTTTCTAGTGGCTGGGACGTGATTTAACATCTACATACATTGTACATACAGATATGACATATCAACAATCTTGAGTTCTTACACTGTTGTCTGTACACCAAGATACGCAAGACACACGAGCAATGAGATCCAGTAACCAGTTAGTTTTTCCTTCTTCACTCACAGGTGACAGGTGACAGGTAGTTGAGAGCGGATGATTAATCCGAATGGATTACGGCATGCAGAAAGTTTTGGAAGAGTTGGAAAATGTATCGGTTGTCAGTTGTGATTTGTGATTGTCAAGTCAAAAACAAATTATTAAAATTCAAAAGTTCATTGAAATCGAATATCGAGTATTTGAAAAGAAGTACTTCGCGCAATTTCTTCCCTACTTGTCATAATGCCCCGATGTGTAAAAGCAAAAAAGGTCCAAAGTGAGCCAAGAAAGTGAGCTGCTTCGCACTCGAGTAGGTATGGTTTTTCTCTTCGGGTTTTGTTTTGGAAACTTGGAAGTGAAAGCACACTTTCACTTACAACCTACAACCTAACCTAAACCTACACCGACATCAGACATGGACTTGTAAGGAGAAAACCAGTTTAGTCAATTTTGTATAGCGCCCAATTTTAGGAACCCAACTTATACATATATACATTATATAAGACTATACAGTTTTTATATAACCGAATTCCTCGTATCAGAATACACCGGTGGGAATACATCCAGACGTCATCTTGACTTCTGTTGGTCGTCAATAGTCATAAGCTTATAACTTGCTATTCAACGGACGGATTCAATTTACTTCATGTCAGCTCAGCGAAATATTATGGCGTCCTTGGATTTCAGTAACCAAATTTTGATCAAAATGTAAAACGTGATGTATAACTAAATTTTGATAAAAATGTTAAACGTGATGTATAGCCAGATATTTTGATAAAAATATTGAACGTTATACAAAATCATAGCCTACCAGTAGTACATCAAGTAGCGAAGATAAAATCTACATTTCGATTTTTGATATTATCCTCTTGCTGTATGTCGTTGCTTTAGCTTGATATTGCAATAAGTTTGTTTTGTTGAAAATAAAAATCAGATTGACATTCTCATTATAATTCGTATTAATTCATTTTGTCCAAAAGTACCGCGAATTACTTTCAATACGTTTAAAAAAGTAGTGTAGGAAGTTAGTTATTTTAACATAATGAAGTTGCTAGTCGCGACATCATCACCGCACCGGGAAGATGCCAGTTACAGGTATGTCATTCGGTTTCGTTGTTGCATTTATTATATGAAAAAATAATAGTGCTATTCTGATGATCTTTTATAAAATTTTGAACTTGGTACAATAAAGGTGTGAAATATATACAATGGAGAAAGAGATATGTACATGAGGTGTGTGAGCAATAAATAAAAAAAATTATTTAATATCATACACTGCATTTCGGTGGCCTCGTAATTATTCCCATCTGGCCCATTCATCATTATTAATAGAAATGTGTTACTCTATTATTAAATTACATTAATTCATCTTGGACTACCTGAGACTGAGAGCTAGTCAACGACAAAATATCGCGGGACAAAGTATCGCGAGCGATTGAATATCATGTCGATTGTACCTCGAAATATTGCAGGATAATTTTATCGTGAGTGGAATAATCCATTGCTCGCGTTTCTTCTTAACCTGACCTAAGGAAAAATATATTCGATGCTTTGGTTCAACGGTGCTTCATACCCTCGAAACTTTGGCTTGCGTAGATAGGATATGAACCCGTGATACTATGTCCGGTGATACTATTTTTGCGATAATCTGTCGGTGTTCCGTCGCGAAGCCGTACAATATGATAGGGATGATCAGAGGCAGTTAGTATTTTGTCAAATGCTCAGTAGTTAATTAAATATGCACATTGGTGGGTTTTCTGTTAAACTACCGTGTCAACTGCATGACGGAATTGACGGATAACTATTGTAGCATAATATGTTCTGGATAGGTTAATAGAATATCATGACTTTAATAGAAAGTAAAGCTGCAGAGAGAAGCCGTTACAGTAGGTACGAAATTTTGACAGAACCCTAATTAGAATTTAGAATCAGCACTTTCCTTAACAGCCAGTTACATAAATATGTTTGTGACTTAGGACAACCTGTTTCCTCTTATTGTTTCTAGCTATACGAATAAATTCTGAAATCCGAATCTACTTAGAATGTTAGAATTCTTGCATACTACTTTCCGGTTCGGTGTAAAGATATATACCTATGTAGCACGACATAGGTATATATCCACGAACCAACATTTAGCAAATCCACAAGAAATGGCAAGCGTGTTGCGTGACCGTCAACGAACGCTTCCATCAAAGACCACCCAAATATTTTTCAGTGTAACAAGTTTAGCCATAATAGTTTACATATTATTTATCTGGATAAACAATCAAACAAATACAAATAAATTTTACGAAAATTACGGTAGGTACAAATCAAAGTAAGAATATCTTAGCATATTACATTCGATTGGCGTAGGTATCACATTGCATTTAAAGCATCTGAGTCCGACGTTCACGGCGGGTTCACTAATCAAAATTTCTTGTGAAACAGATCCAAACTTACAAGTTCAAGACGATTCACTCAGTAAATGGAAATGGATGATGTTCCCAAAAGTGAAATCTCACATGTCTTCGCGAACTATGAATATAACAACTGTTTCGAGCACTACGACAGAGGAAGTTCCAAAACGACACGATTCACTGAAAAACGTTACCGTAATACATAAAAATCTAACTGTTGCGGATTTCGTTAAGAATAACCTCAACTCGGAAAATCGGATCACGGACAAATCTCTAATCGGTTTTCCACATAAAATATGTGGATGTGGCAAGTACAAACCACCGGACAGAGGCATTCATCAAAGGTATTGTACACACAGAAATAGAGAAGTATACAGGAATTACCGTTGTACGTTGTTATTTTTTGGCCCAGCTTCTGATTTTATTCGTACAGGAATTTGACGAATATCGCGTCAACATGCAGCCATGAAGCTACGCAATACGGCACAGGACAGAAAGTTCGCTCATATTCCCTGTTCATTCACGAAGCTGAAGACTTGCCAAGGTATGTGTTACCGTTTGAAGATAATATGAAGGCCCACAGCGAAATATTCCCGGGTTGGATCACACGCGTCTATTCCAATATATCGACTGTCAATCCACATGTATGTGGACTAATCTGCAAATATGAAACCTTGTTTTGGTGTGATATTACAAACATACCGGAATTAGGTAAGTCACAGCGGACCAGGTTCAAATTCTGATTTGAATAATATTTTATTTTCAGTCATGGTTTTGAATTTTAAAACTTCATATCAAATCAGTTTGTCCCAACCGACCCAGTTTCACCCAGAATCGGTTATGAAAACATAGACATAAGCTGAAAAAAATGTCGATACTATGTACCTACCCTTTGTAGGAAATCTGAGCGAAATGCACGGTCGAACCTGGAGATTCTTGCCTTTGGGTGATCCAACAGTGGACATCGTTCTCAGTCGTGACCTGGACAATACAGTATTTACACGAGAGCGAGCTGCCGTGGCCGATTGGGAAGCTTCTAATCTGCCTTTCCATACAATGCGAGACAATCCTGGTATGGGCGTCGGAATGCTTGCTGGAATGTGGGGTGCAAAGAACTTCATGCTGGGGTCACTATTCAGGAAATTTCTTCAAAAAATGCTAATTACGGTTAGAGTATTTGACTAATCCGAAAGAGAGAAAATTAACAAAATTCAGACTAAAATAAATTTACTCAACTCATTGTTCAGGCTGCCAAACAGAACATATTAGTCGAGAATTGGGATGAAGAAATTTTGAAGAAATACGTATATACGCCGTATGCAAGTTTGATGTTCCTGGCACACGATAGTTACTACTGTAAGAAATTCAAGGACTTTAAAACACTGCCATTTTCAACACAAAGATTCGAAGATCAAACGGTTGGAGAGCACTATATCAAAAATGTTACCAAATGGACTTACTCTGTTCCTCCTTGCCCAGTCGAATGTCGCCCAGCCTATGGAAAAGACTGCGGGAGTTTTGTTAATAATTCTCCTTTTATATAAATTTCATTGTAAAGACCAGTACTCTTTTGTTTTCTGAGACAAGCACAAGGGCACACAAATCCATAGCAAGGTGATATTGAAAATAAAACTGATTCTGGAAAGAATTTCAAACGAAAGTATGTCTACATTGACAGCCTCTAATATCTCTCAAACAAGTTCAGATCCGTCGAGGATTTCTTGATCCAATAAGCAAAATTGATGTGCCTCCCAGCTGCCAAGCCAAAATGGTAGCAGGTGTAGTAGTCTCCCTTAAATTCCAAAATTATTTGATACATCATAAGAAACACCATCCTCGCCTTACGTTAATGTACGTATTGTACGTATTTAACGATATCCTATAGCCTAGCTTTTTCACAGGTTTCGGGTTATTGTCCATCATGACGTACAGTACTTGGTTTTGACTGTTTGATTGTGTTGTAATAATAAAAACTCACATGTTTGAAATAGGTACTAACATAAAATGAAGATTCCAATTCAAGACAACACAAACCTTTGCTCAATCTGTATACAAATTAAAAAAAATAACTTTTTCTGCAATGGTATGAAATAGAATTTGCATCTCCGGACCGAAGTACATGGAATTATAAAAAAAATAAAGCTAATTGTCTTCTATTTTGAAATGAAAAATGTATAATTTCCGTGTAAAATACCAAGCTAAAGGCATAGATACAAGTAGGCGTCGTTTATGTGACCAAGAATAAATGATTTTATACAGCATACAGCATAGCACATTTCAATGGAATCGTAATTATTTTCTTCTGGTCCAAAATTCAGCATTATTTGAGGGAATGTGTTGCTGTGATAAAATTACAAGTCATCTTGAATTACCTTGGGAGCTATACCTTTAGCTATCTAATAGGGTAGATCATCGGCGGGTTCCTCTTGTGCCAGATGTTCAACATGTACTCTGCATTTACTGAAAAATTCAATACTTATGTAAACCTGTCATCTGAATTAACAAAAATACCTTTAAACGTCAAGTCAGAATAGTTAAGTTACAGTTGCAACACACTATAAAATGACAGATAACTATTTGGCATAATTCGTGCATGATCTGGCAAATATGTTTTGTTAATACTAACATGACCTTAGCGTAGCGGAAAGCGAAAGTAGAGAAAAGCAGTTATTGCACGTAATCCAACAGGATGAGGGTGCACAGACAAACACATTATACAAAGCGACATTTTCCGAACAAATATTAAATGTATTTATTACGTAAATGTGATAGTGGCTTTGAATAACCTGGTTTCCTCTTATTGTCTGTACCAGGAAGAAGTTCTAAACTTTTAATCTAGTACAGTTTGATTTTCGTAATCATAAGATAACTTTGCATTACTTTCCGACTTGGTGTAAGCATTAGTGCTTCAGAAGAATCAAAATTAGCATTAAAAAATGCCAACAGTGTTCCGTGCCCGTCCACGAACGCTTACCTCAAAAACCACCCAAATATTTTACGGTGTTGCAAGTTTAGCCATAACAATTTATATATTATTCATCTCCGTAAATAATCAAACAAATACTGAAGAAGAATTTGGACAAAATTACGGTACAAGACAAAGTAAGACACCAGCTTTCAGCATATTACATGTTATTAGGCATTTGAAAACATGGGAATAATATCCATTTAGCGCTATTGTATGTTTCACCAGTCGGGGCACTGGATATGAACGGTATATTTTCAATACGAATATAGCATGAAAATCGAATTTTGATCGTCCTAATTACTGAGTTGAAAGAAATCAGTTGACGAAAATGGCAGAAAATATATAACGATCCCTTACTTTTAAACTTTTCCCTATCAGTCCAATTTGTTTGTAAATAGAGGGTTTTATTGAACGCGCTGTAGTGGGTCAGAGAAGTTTTATTTTATATTCGATATAAAGCTATGATTTTGGAATACCACTGCAGCAAGGCAAGGTTATTTCAAACTTGGAACTTCGACGAATATAAATAACGAGCGTTCAAATCGATTGAGATTATTACGTTCAAAAACAAGTGTTTCCGAAATGATTTGAAGCCTTAAAATATGAAGTTTATTGATGACATCTTCACTTGTAAAAAAGATTCCAGGTTACCAGCAGCACAAGAAGATGCATTAAGTAAATGGAAGGCGCTAATGTTCCCTCGAGTGCAGGTACCGCCTACTACAACTAATACCAGCATTTCGAGCATAACGAAACCAGAAGCTCCAAAACCACACGATTTACTTGAAAACGTTACCGTGATACATAAAAATCTTACCGTTGAGGATTTCGTTAAGAAAAATTCAAACAAAACTGACAATCGAATCACAGACAAATCTTTGGTTGGATATCCACATCAAATATGTGGCTGTGGCAAGTATAAACCACCAGACAGAGGTATATATCAAAGGTAATAAAGGATTGTGTCGGTTAATATGGGAACCAAAGAATCAAAAGAAATTACTCAATTTTTTCATTGTCTGATTTGATCCATACAGGAATTTGACCAATATCTCCTCAACATGCAGTCATGAAGCGACGCAATATGGCAAAGGACAGAAAGTTCGGTCATATGCCTTGTTCATACATGAAGCTGAAGATTTGCCAAGATATGTGTTACCGTTTGAGGATAATATGAAGGCCCACAGCGAAATATTCCCGGGTTGGATCACACGCGTCTATTCAAATATATCGACTGTCAATCATCATGTGTGTGGACTCATCTGCAAATATGAAACCTTGTTTTGGTGTGACATTACAAACATACCGGAATTAGGTAAGCCACAGTATGCATATTGAGAGCTTTAATGATGCTCCCCGGAGAGGAGTAAGAACTCGAGGAGGTCCCAGTAGTTAGTTGAAGAATTAAATGA
>JAQFYT010002594.1:0-12496 GCA_034694925.1 Ceratophysella denticulata
ATGAACTGTCGCCAACTATGAACTGTCGCCACTATGAATTGTCACGACTACGAACTGTCGCCACTATGAATTGACGCAACTATGAATTTGATGCTATGAATAGTCGCACTATGAATTGTCCCACTATGAATTGTCATGGATTCATATTCTTTAGCCACAATTTAAATTATAGCCCCTGCTAAGAGCTATATTTTGAAGCTCTTTAACTACTTCAAGCAAAGGGTGTACATTACCTGTAAATTAATAATTTGATTAAGAATTAATCTTCGAACTATTCACAATATTATGAATTTTCCTTTTCCAGGTATACTCTTGTCAGGTCCCTAATTCAGTGTTCGAAAGGGATTCCCTAATTGGCTTCAGACTAATTAGTCCTAATCAATTATTTTTAATTCTTGAGATAAGGCATTATTATAAAAATACGAGCATTTCTAGCCTCATTTTCAAAATTCTTAAATTCTCATAGGTACTCCCACTACACTCTCACATTCAATCAGGTAATTTGCTTCGGATTTCAGATTTAGATATTTGCTTGTCTCGTGTTCTGGGTACGTTGAATTTTCGATCACTCATAAACCGGTAATTTGAACAACGACCGTTTTTCGACTTTTGACAGTAGATAATTTTGCAGCGTTTAACTTTGGAAAACGGTAATTTCGGATAAGTAAAATCTATGTTATTACAATACCATTAGTTATCATACGAATTCTGTAGTACCACCGGTGCTGGCGCTTTCTTGCATGGAAGCTCGTATCGCAGATTCGATTATACCAATGGAGTATGGCGTGCACAAATAATTACCTAAGTAATAGGACGCGTGATCCATGAATCCGATTGGCTCGAATCCGGTGTCATCGGATGTTAAAATTGTTGCGGGTCGAATTATGTGTACATTGTGCTGTTCTTGAATCCTGAAAGGAGAAAGCATTTCGTTGATATATATTGTTTTGTTTCGATCATGTTTTAAAACTTTAAAATGTCAAACTACGCGGGTTTGTCAACGTTCGAAGTTCGAATGGCTCGAGCTCAATTCTTTAGTAAATATATTGCTATATTTCTGAAACAGAATCATGAAACTCTGGACAGCAGTGCTGCTGATGGCAGTCATAACTACTGTGGTTCAAGTCCACGGCGAGGAGACAGCAGAAGATGAGGACGAGTACACGCTGGGCTACTACGCCGGTTACTCCGAAGGGTTCAAGACGGGTGTTCAAGCCGCATATGATGCCGATGCGTCGCCAGAGGCGAATGAAAAGTATACGTCGTCGGCGAGCAGTGAAGCCCAAGAGGATGCACCACCGGCAACCCGGAGGCAAGTCCGGAATATTATGCCTAAAAAGCGTCAATTAAGACCTTAATCATTGAAGAGGCCAATTTCTTGGGAAGGAGTTACAGTACTTCGCTGCTGTTGTCTAGTTATCTATTTTTCTGCGAAAATTGTAAAAAAATATAAATAAATTCAAGCTTTGTTACTATATAGTCGATCTAGATACTGGATTTGTGATACTGTACGTTCATGCGATAGATGCAACTTTCCATTTCCAGTGCTTATCAGCGTTGAACAAAAAATCCAATGTATTGTAGAATTGTATTGGCGTTGGCATATACCTAATAGTACTAAGAAGCGTGGAGTCACACCATGCATGGTAGCCTGAAGCGTATAAAAACTGTGGAACCGTGAACGGTAGAAGCACCATGGTACCACGAAGGGTAAAAACACTCTGGTCAGCGCGAAGAGTAGAACTACTCTGGTACCGCGAAGTGAACTGAAAAACACTGTGGCACCACGAAGTTTGGAACCAAATTTTGGTACCGTGTAAAAAACTAAAACTAAAAATGAGGATGCAGGTGTTCTATAGATGAAGAATAGGTGACCAAGTCTTATTTCCGCTTCTATTTGATGAGGAATCTAATGATGGAATCTCATCGTAAATCGGCACGCCAATTAAAATAAGCATAATCCGGCCACCAACCGACCGGTGACCGCTTTACGACGTTCTAGAAAAAAAAGCCGCTGACTACTATTTTTAGCAGAATAGCAGGTAGCTCACGGTTGGTACTAAGTGTTTACAGCACTGTGCGGCGCAAGAGAAGGAGGTGGGAGTGCCCTGTTGCTTCATAATATGATAAATAATAATACAATTATTGACCAAAATGCATTGGATAAACCTTCAACAAAATAAATAGCATTATTAAAATCATATCATATGTAATGGTTAGCCAAACAATACCAAATACAAATACAAATTACAGAAAATGCGTCTATGATTTGCGCATTGATGTTTCAAACCACGGCTCAGGTAAACATGTTTTTGTAAACACACACGGTTAAGGTAAAGTGAGGTCAGTCCTGTTTTTGTGAACTTCTACCAAACCAGGAGATTTCTTAAACGAACATAAACCAGAACTTGTCAGAACCAGGAGTACTACCAACAGTAGCCTAGCCTGATCCTAGAGTTTCGAATTTCTTTGAAACGGAAACAACGAATGTCGAATGCAAGGTACAAAAATCAATAATTTTCGAACCCTGTAAAAATAAACGAGTTCAAATCCGAAGAAATAAGTAGGTTTCCTAATGGGATTCATAAACATGTCAACCCTCCACGTCCTGCCGGAGTTAAACGAGTCGAGTTGAAGAATCTGTTGCTGTTGAATGTTTGAATTTGCTTGTGGGTCGAAATCTTCGTTCAGAGACGATGTACACGGATTACTGCTATGTACTATTATGTATTATGTATACGTAGAGTTGTCTATATTTGGACATCCGAGTGTAGGTGTACACAGAAGATGCTCTTTTTTCCATCCCACCACTATAGAGGTACTTAAGGAAATCAACTGAACCCAGCTTGGCTTCTTCAGCTCGTATTTGTAGACATTACTTTCTTCCCCGTGTTATATATTTTTTAAAAATGCTTCTCATCTCGTCCATTCTAGGACTTTAGGGCTCTGCTAATTCGGTTCAGAATTTAGCAATTAACGTAAATGACAGCAGAGGACTTATCGATATCCATAATATCCTGTTATACGTATACGTATTTGCAAACGCGCAATGTCATTTTGCGCTATGTGAATTTCCTGAAATTATTTCCACCAGTTGATATTCTAAGAGATTCTAACAGAATAATGTGTTGGATTACTGCATATATTAAGATTCGCAACGAATTTGCACAAAGATAGTACAGACCCAAATAACCGAGTCCCAGTAAACTGCGACAGAATTGACCATGAAACGTTCCGAAACCATGACTCTGCGAGGCCACAGCAAAAGCCATGCTGGTAGTTGTTTGTTAAGCAGTTTTCTTATTTACTAAAATCCGAGGCATGAAGACGGAAGATGGTAGGTTTCAGTGGTCCATACTTCGTTTGTCTCGTGTGTCCTCGGCTTCTTGGAGATCAACTCCCTCCTGCACCAGCTAATGTGATTTTGTCTTCATCGTTCCGGTTCCATATCTTCCCGTCATTAGGCTCCGGAACTCAATTCCAACCCGTTCACTGATCTGGCTCTTCAATTAGGACTCGAACACAGACACTACATATACCGGTAGTTTCCTGACCTTAGGCAGGCCTTAGGTAGACCAAACTAAACGTCCAGCATCCCCGAACATAATAAAGTGCTTGTGAAAGAGGAATACTACACAAATTCTACAAAATAATAAACGCACAATGGATTATCAAAATTTTTAAATATTTTTGTGAATTGTGAACGAAAGAAGAATGGACAGAGCAGGTGCAGACGATTCGGTCAGTTCCAGGTCTGAGCGAAGCCGGCCTTCCACGCCAAGTAATTTTTATTAAATTTTCCCGTTTTGGTTTTAGGAATTTTAAATTACTGTTGCCTGAACATAACCGATTACAGGATTGTCGATACTCGATACCAGTTATCCAATTGGTTCAGTACGTATACCATTTTACCATTCATTCATAGAAATACCTTTGTAATTCGTGATTGACCGAATATCGGCATTTTTATCACGAATACCGATCGTATCAGGCAGGGATAATATTATTTGTAGGAGGGTGGTATATTTTTTATAACAACCAACAGATCATAAACAGGACTTTGCACTGCGTGGGTGTAATGGAAGGTTATTAGAATAAACCCGAGTTCTGTTATTCTGTTTTACATTCTCTACCTACGGTTTTGCATACCAAATAGGATTCAACCTGCTGCGCTTTGGACGTACTGTCTGTAGTTTTAATGTTATTTTATTATGCATTCCATATTGCATATCTGGTGTGTTCGTTTGAGTGCATTCATGCTGTGCTGTGTTTGGTACGGCCAATTACACGTTACAAGTTTTTCCGAGCAATAAATGGCGGATTTAGAATAAGTTATTGGATATATGGAAATTCTGGAATAAGATTCTACATTGTATTCTAAAACCTTGTCCTTAGCCTTAATCAATTGGGCTGAATATTGACAGTAGTTATAAAATAGAGTTAAAAGATTTATTGGAAATATCAATATTAATATTTAAAAATTGTAATTCTAATTTATATGTATTCCATATCTGATAGGCATAGGAAATAGCAGTGTAGAAAATCGTGGGTGTGCGTTGCCTACTACTTGAACGAATTAAAAATAGACGTCCCAAAATCAAACCGACAGAAGGATTTGGTTCCACACATTAAACGAAGAATAAACAACGGAAGCTCTGGCCTATACTTCTATGAAAAAGGACGCATGCTAAAACAGTGTACTGTAGTCATGCCAGTCTCCCTAACGCAGAAACCAATTTCCATTATTAGGCTTTTACTGTAAACCAGTAAAAGTGTGTCTCTGCTTTCTCTCTATTTGGCATATTGTTGAGATAAGGAAAGCTTATTCAATTAGGCCGGTTTTCTGATCACGCAAGCCAGCCTAGATATTGACGTACGTCTGCGTAACCTAACATACAGAAAATAGGTACCACGTACGAATAATCCTAATATTGGTCCGGATTTTTAAAAGCAGAATTTAGATTAAGGAATGAGTTCTCTGGTCTAAGTCATTGGTTTATTTCCTGTCGTATTTTTTGATAAATTCAACTAATTTTTTGTTGCATGTTCTCACATCTGCTGGGATTTTTTATTTTTGTCTGGTCTGGTGGCAAAATGCCAATTAGCTCTCGAGAAAACAGTTCTGTGAATGATTAGAGCAAAAAATCTTAAAGCCAGGCATATTATACCTTGTAGGTATTTCATGGAGTCTATTTCTATACCAGTGTTCCTATAAAATATTCTACTTCCTTACAGGACTCTAATTCATTGACATTGACAACGCGAAAATTATAAATAGGTACAGAAGAGCTCATATGCTGAAAGGAGTATCAGGCTAATTAGGAGTGAAAACTACAAATTCCAAATTAGTAGCCTAAGATACGGCAGCAAAATTCCCCAGAGGTTCTAACCTGTATAACCACAATAACTAAACCACCATTACCACCAAAATAATTTTAAAAATATAGATAAGTATTAGCACGTGTAAGTTGAAAGGTTTTATGTTATGTAACATTACCAACAGCATTAATGGCAGTTCTACTATATTAGCTTGTTGTATTTTATGAATGTCCACTACTAAAAATGATGTTGGGATCAGTAGCCTCCGTCTCCAAAAATAACACAGAAAAACAAGACAGAGTAGTAGTGCAGGTTAAACAAGCGGACGTGTTTATTGGGCGAATTCTGGAACATAAGTAACTCCGTTTCCTTCGGAAACAGAAAAATGATGAATCTTGACAATGTCTTATACTACGTCTTATTCTACGAGCTTGCGCACGTATGGTTTTATATACACAAAGAAACACATCTCTTTTACCTGTCTTCGTATGCTCACAAAGACCAAACTATTTCACATGCCTTCGCATGTCCAGAAGTAGGCAAAACTATTTCCCCATGCCCTCGCATGACCAGAAATAGGCAAAACTATTTCCACATGCATTCGCATGACCAGAAATAGGCAAAACTATTTCCACATGCATTCGCATGACCAGAAATAGGCAAAACTATGGAGATAGGTTATGTCTTCTAGTTCGGTTCTGCTGTAGCTGCTGGTGGGCTTACATCTAGTAACCTATTTTTACTTGCTAATGCTATAAATCTAAACATTCTCCCGCCAAATTTTGGCACAAAATTTTAACTAGTTTAGATGTAGCAAATTTGTACTTATCGTAACTTAACTAACTTACATACTATCTTAATTTTAATGGGCTAAGCTGGCGTCCTCCCCCTAATTTAGGAACTAAATGATACTAACTTAGCTTAGCTATTTGACTTAAGAAAGGTTACAATAAATTGAATTATTTCTATTTTTACGTTAATAGAAAATGCCTATGGTTAAGAAAAAATTCTGGTCAGGACTTTATTTGTTGCCGACTGCAGAATTTCCGGATTATTGTGGATCTTCATTGCTTTGTGGATCTTCCTTGCTTTGTTCATAAGGAAGTCTCACAAGCTTGTGAATCGGTCTCTTCAGGATAGATTCTTGGGCTTGGAACAAGTCGTAAGGCTTCATTCCTTTAGTTTTCGGAACCGTCTTGACAATCATTGCTCGAACAGTGGCAACTCGAACTTTTCCATCCTTACTTGGGTGTACTTCTTGGACTCTTCCGATTTTCCATTTTTGAGGTGCCAAGGACTCGTCCTTGATTAGCACCAAATCCCCTATTTTGAAGTTGGGTGATGCTGAGGTCCACTTGGGTCGGTTCTGTAGGGTATGGAGATACTCTTGCTGCCAGCGGTTCCAGAAGTGGGTCTTCTGTTGTTGGACTTTCTCGAACCGATCGAGACGGTTCATCAGGACTTGAGTAAGGTCGTGTCCAGGAACAGCTAACAAAGGTTCTCCGATTAGGAAATGGCCCGGAGTGAGCACGGCGAAGTCGCTCGGGTCATTCGACATAGGAATGAGGGGTCTCGAATTGAGACAAGCCTCAATCTCGCATAACAAAGTCGTAGCTTCTTCAATGGTGAAGTTTGTTGAATCCATGGCCCGCTTCAAAAGTGACTTCATACTCTTGACGGCCGCTTCCCAGAGCCCACCCATGTGCGGTGCTCCTGGGGGATTCAATTTCCATTGAATACCATCGTTTGCAAGTGATGCGGCTACTTCATCTTGTGATGCAATTTCTTGCATGTCCTGCTGGAATGCTTGCATCTCATTGTCTGCTCCGGTGAAATTTGTCCCTTCATCAGAGTACATACATTGCGGTTTGCCTCGGCGCGAGACAAAGCGTCTCAAGGCTGCTAGAAACGCGGCTGTTGAGAGTTCTGTGGCAAGTTCTAGATGTACTGCCTTCGTGGAAAAACACACGAAGACGGCAATCCAGCTTTTCATGGTCTGTTGACCTCTTCCGGTTTTCGGCAAAATCTTGATTGGTCCGGCATAATCAACTCCAGTGTGGAGAAAAGGTCGGCTCGGCTCAATTCTGGCTCTGGGAAGATTACCCATCATCTGAGTACCAATTTGAGCTGCGACCTTTTGACACGTGATGCAGTTTTTTATGTATCTGCTAACTTGAGGTCTAAGGCCGGTTATCCAATATTGGGTTGAAATTAAGGATGTGAGGAGCTGCGTTTGTGCGTGTCTATGCCTCGCATGAGCGTCCTCAATGATCAAAGTTACCAACTTTGATCTCTTCGGTAAAATGGTTGGGTGCATTAGATCTTCAGGAAGATCCGTTGCATTTTCCAATCTTCCCCCAACACGTAAAACTCCGTCTGCATCCAAGAATGGGTTGAGGGATGTAATGGAATTCCCAGTTGGAAACTCCTTCCCAGTCTTCAGCCAGTGAATCTCCTGCTTGAAGTGTTGGGATTGGACTAATTTGACCCAAGTTCTCATGGCCAAGTCCAATTCTGAGACCGACATGAATATGTTACCTCTGGGCTTCGGTTTCATGTCTGCTCTAAATCTTCGCAAGATGAAGACTGTGATGCGTTTCAACTTCTTGAGGGAATTGAAATTCTTGAGAATTTCATCTGCCCAACTGCACTCCGCAGTAGTGAGCATGACAGTGGCTTTGGTGACCTCTTCGAGGTCAATGTTGGTTGGAACTGGTGGTGGAGGTCCGATTGGTAGGTTTCCTGATTCCAACCAGGCTGGACCTTTCCACCAAAAATCGTTGTTGATGAGTTCAGATGGAGAGACTCCATGACTCACCAAATCCGCCGGATTCTCCTCCGTTCTGACATGGTGCCAGTTCCTAATGTCCGAGTACTCCTGAATATAGGAGACCCGATTTCCAACGAAGGTTTTGAAGCCTCGGCTGGGTTTCTGGATTTGTCCCAAGACGCTCGTGGAATCACTCCAGTAGTGAACGTCTTGGAACTTTGTGTTGAAAGTGGATATTACACTTTTCAACAGTCTTGTTAGTAAGACGGCTCCCATTAGCTCAAGTCTCGGAATGGAAACCATTCTGAGCGGAGCTACCTTACTTTTTGAAGTAAGAAGCCGAGATGAAATGGTACCATCTCCTGACCTTCCTACGACGTAGACCACGGCTCCGATCGCTTTCGAACTTGCATCGGAAAATCCGTGCAAATCCACAATGACGGGATCGTTTGGAGTCACATGCCGTGGAATCTGGAGCTTCTCCAGGTTCGGTAGTTCTTCATAATAGGACATCCAGTCCTTCTTGATGTTTTCTGGTATGATATCATCCCATCCAATCTTCGACTCCCAGAGTTCTTGAAGAATAACCTTGGCCTTGATGATCACAGGTTGGATTAGCCCAGTTGGGTCGTAAGTCTTCGCCGCATGGCTCGCTACTGACCGTTTCGTAAATTCACTTTCTTTGGTCAGATTAACCTTGAAAGTGAAATTGTCGGTTGCTGGGTCCCAAAGAATGCCGAGAGTCTTGATCCTCTCTTCCGCATTCAGATCCAAGGGAAGTTGGATTTCTCTCTCATTGGCCGGAACTGCTTCCAGCAGAGCCGGATGATTACTGCTCCATTTGCAGATACGAAATCCTCCTGCTCCTGCAATCGCGATAAGCTGATTTTGCTTCTCGAGTGCTTCTTCAACTGAATCTGCACCCGATAGGCAATCGTCGACATAGAAGTCATTTCTTAGGACTTCCGCTCCGAGTGGGAGTGAGTCCTGCTCGTTCTCGGCCAACTGCTGCATAGTCTTCATGGCCAGGTAAGGAGAACAGGCAAGTCCAAAAACGACGCATGTGAAACGGTATTCAGTGACTGGGTCACTTGGTCGTTCACGCCACAATACTCGGAGAAAGTTCTGGTGCTTTCTCTTGACCGCGATCTGCAGAAACATCTTCTTGATATCCGCGGAGAATGCTATATTATTCTCACGGAATCTGCTCAGCGTTGTAGCCAAGTCTGGCTGTAGGGTTGGACCAACGTGAAGAATGTCATTCAGGCTCTTACCGGAAGTAGACTTCGCTGAACCGTCGAAAACCACCCTGAACTTTGTAGAAGTGGATTCCTTTTCTACAAAGTGGTGTGGCAGGTAAAAAATCTGGTCTGTCGGCGTCATCCGGTCTTCGGGGGTGAGCTTCACCAGACTTCCTGCTTCCAAATATTCATTCATGTATTTGTGGTATTGAGTCTTCTTATCGGGGTTCCGATCCAATCTTCTTTCGAGCTGGATCAATCTGGTCATGGCTTGGTGTCTTGATTCACCAAGTGGCTCATGATCTGCCAGGAACGGAAGTTCAACCGTGAACTTCTTCTTCACCTTGTCGTACTCGTGCGTGTCTGCATAATGTTGTTCCACGTCTTTTTCTGTGGGAGATAGCTTGGAATAGTCGGGAACCTCCTCCTGCTTCCAGAAACTCGTCATGTCGAACTCGGCGCAACAAGTGAGTACTTCTTGAGTTGGGGTTGCAGATTGAATTTTCTCCAAGTCCAATTCTCCCCCAATGATGTAACCAAGCTTGGTATGAAAAGCTGTTGGGTTACCTTTAATATGGGCGGTGCCCAAAATGTCTGAAAATACTTGAATTCCCAGGAGCATATCCACCGGTCCTGGGATATTGTAGGTTTCGTCAGCCAGCTTTAAATCGCTGAACTGACTTAATGCATCAAGGCTGAACTCTTCTCTGGGCTTGTCTTGTGCTATCTTTGGGAGCACATAGCAGTCCAGGTTCGTTTCCCAAGAGCTGTTCGTAATCGAACTGATTTTCACGGACACTAATCCGCGAGCAGAAGTGGACTGTGGATTGCCCACCCCAGTAATGATCAAGGCTGACGGTTTGCGAAACAATTGCAGCCGTTTTGCCAGACTGTCTGTGATCAGATTGATCTGTGATCCCGGGTCAATCAAGGCTCGCACTTTGTGGATCGTACCACACTGTACGAGGTTGATTTGTGCCGTCGGTAACAAGGCAATTCCAGGGCTGGCCTGGAACGTCGAAGTAAGAAGCGTCTGTGCTTCTGGTTTCGTGGATGTGTTCGTTGCTGGTTTCTCGGAGTGCAGCAAACGATTGTGCTTTTCCGAGCAGCCGCGAACCCCGCATGGCCTTATCCTGCAGTCATTAGCCACGTGGCCATTACCGAGACAATTTCGGCAAAGGTGTTTGTCGATCACGAGCTTTAGACGTTGTGCATGTGACAAGGGCGTCAACGTAGGGCACTTGTAGTTTCTGTGTTGCTCGTTGCAAAAATTACAACGGCGATTTGAGGTTGCTTGGGTAGAACCATCTTCTGTGGGAGAGGGAGCCGCAGGTGGGGCTCCGTTTCTCTTCCTTTGTTCTTGATTTTTCTGGGACTGCTGTTGACCCTGAGGCTTCGCGTTACTCGAAGCGGTTCCCAGAACAGTAGCCAGATTCAGCAAATAGTCTAAAAGTATTTGTACTGAATAGAGTTTGTCATCTGGAAGAGTCTTCTCGAACTCTGTCCGAGTCCTGTTGTCCAGGTTCTTCCGGATGAAATAGATCAGGAATGGATCCCAATTTGTGGTATCGATCTTTAGATTGGTCATAGCGCGTAGGAAATCCTTTGTTGTATCGACAATGTGGCGGATGCCTACCTGCTGTTGACTCGTGATTGGTTGAAGATCAAAGAATTTCGCTAGACTAGCGAAACACAACTCTCGTTGATGATCATATCTGAGCTTGACCGCTTCCCAAGCGTTGATCCAGTCAAGTTCAGTGAGGGGAAAGTTCTGCACGATCGCATATGCTGACCCCTTCTCCAATGACTTTTTTAGGATGATCAATTTGTCCGTTGGAGCAATTTTCTTGTTGTCCACGACCAACGACGTGAATTGGTCCATGAAGGATTTCCAACTCGTCTGCTGACCATCGAAGGTGGGCGGTTCTGCTTCAACCGGCTTGACTCGTGATACCGTGCAGGCCTCCAATGCTTCCTTGATGTTATCCGCTTGATGCTTCGCCTTCACCCAATCCCTTTCAATGTCCTTGACAAGATCTAAGGCAGCTTGAATTTCAGCGACTGATTTTCCGCGGTTCAGCTTTCTTGCCCTGCGTTTGAGGTCATCAAATTGTGGATACAACGTTTGTAAGGCATGGATACGGTAGGTTACATCTTGAAGAGTTAGCGGAACTGCGACAGCAGGTGCTGCCGGTGCATGATTATCGAGCGCTAACTGAATATCATTGACGTTGTCTTCCAGCTGGTCTCGGTCGTCGTTCAAATCCTCCATTGGAATAACTGGTCTGAAGACGATTGGGTTTACTTGAAATATGCTGTGGATAGGGTCGGCAGAGAAGATATCGTCGTCAAAAACGTAACCTAGTTCCACTTCCCAACGTGAGGGTGAAGGTGACCTTCTTTGATTCGCTTCTACTTTTTCGGGCTCAGAATCAGAAGCTGGATCAATTTGAATATTCTCCTCACAAACTGATAAGGTTTGACTTGGGCCTGGTGTAGAGAGTTCTGCTGGGATTGGCTTGGGTTTTGTCTGCCTTTTCACTCGGCTTGTTTCGAGTACTGGTGGAGGCCGTTCACTTCTCTTGTCTGTGTTTGAGCGTAGTGAACGTGGAGGTGGTTGGGTTGATGAGCTTGGTTTTGGATTCTTTTTCATGAATTCTTGGTGCCTGACCTTTACCTTTTCCAACCTCGACTTACAATGGGTATGCTAATGCGGAAAGAAAAGTGAAACTTAAGAAACTAAACTTATCTAATCAGCTACAGCAGAACCTCGCTCTCGTTATCTCCTTCCAGGTGAATCGGCTTTTTTTCTTGCTTGAAAAGAGAACTTCCTTCAATAACCTGGGCCGGCTCGTTTTGGTGACTGTTTATCTTGATTGACGTCCCCTTGGACTAGCTGGCTAGGCTAGGCTTCTTTTCTTGAACTGAGACGTCCTTCTATAGCCACGGCTGTCCTCCTGGAACTCCTCTGGCTCGAATGAACTCTCCTCCTGGCTAGCTGGCTAGGCTAGTCTTCTTATCTTGACAATGAGACGTCCTTCGTTAGCCTGGGCTGTCTTCCTAAAGATGCTCCTGATGACTCGAATGACCTCTCCTCCTGGCTAGCTGGCTAGGCTAGTCTTCTTATCTTGACAATGAGACGTCCTTCGTTAGCCTGGGCTGTCTT
>JAQFYT010002595.1:0-12496 GCA_034694925.1 Ceratophysella denticulata
GGTATTTCAAAAATCTAACCTAACCTGGAGAACGGATCAATCTCGTCCGCTAACGTTTTAACCTAACCTAACCTGACCTGACTAAAATCAAATTTACTGCCATGCGGACTTATTGTGCAAGTCTTCTTTTTTATGGCAGATTTTATTTTCTCATGGCACGTTTATTTATTTCTCATATTGAATTACCGAGACTACAGTATGTAGATTACCTATTGTACCAATTTTTTATGCTCGTTGGTGCTTTATTATTTATTTCATATCTTAATTTTAGCATTTTAATTTGTCCAAAATCTCCAAATACCACTTTTCGTACCTCTACATATCGAAGGTATACATCTATAGGAGAAATTCAGACATGTTTCATACTTCATCATTAATCAAAGAAATATATGGGGTTAACTGTGTTCCGAACTAATTGCTCAATGTGCTAACAGTGAGTAATGATGGATTTTGACATGAGCAAACAAACACGCGGATCCTCGGCTCAACCCGCTCTGTCAACCAATGACATCCTTCATCATTCATCATTACATATAGTTTTTTGTACAATTCTACGTAACTTCCTGTATAGAGTATGAATTTTGACGTATTCATAATTCATAGGATTGACATTTGACACTGAACATGGTGATGTGCTATTGGCTCAATTGATTAAGTATACACGATAAATTTCCACCAATAGTAGAGCACCATACTATGCTGAGCGTTATAAATGCCTACTCATTGTGTGCACAAGTTGCGTTTTGGGAGGCTAAGGCGATTTTTTTTATTTGAATTTTCGCGCTATCCTGTAATGTCAGCTAATGGGCGACCGTTCGTAATAGGCGACGAAATCGGACGTATAATATGTCATTGGAAAGCTACAGCTAAATTACGAACTACTGTAAATTACGAACGGAAGCTTGATTACCCAGGACCATGTTTCGCCCATTAATTAGTACTACAAGATACCACAAAAATTCAAAATATGAGAATAGCTTTAATCGGATACCTACACATTACTGCATGTAATAGCTAGATAGATAGATCCTAACAGTTGTTCTAATGCTCACTCGACTCGACATTCAACATCTACGATTCTAATAAGAAAATACGAAATCTTCTCATTGTTTTCTCAATCTCGCGTTCGCGTCTCTGTAATCTGTAATATGCGCGTGATGCGGGCTTGACTGTGTTAGTGTATATGGGGATGGGGGATCTATATGTGACATTTTTTGGTGGGACACGAGGCTGTTGCTGGGATGGTGCTGGGCGGAAGAGCTACTACCCACTTATATAGCCCAGTTTATAAATAACGGAGGCAGGTTTAATGAAAAACTGAGAAACAAATGGTAAGTGATCATCAGGGGCTCCGAAGTCTGTTCTCAAGAAAAAAAAAAGAATTTGGGAGAAGAGTCGTCGGCAAGGAATTCCTCGCATCTTCCAACCGGAGACAGGAATGTGACTTCTCTCACAAGAAAGAAAAAAGAAAAACCCATACTCCCATTATTTCGGGCTTCTCAGCTTTTTCTACTATTGTTTCTGGCCTCGCGGAACACTTCTGGGAAATTCTTCGACGAAACGTAGCGAACAAAAGAATATTAGCGGATAAAATTCCGGATTTTGGGCCATCACAGCGTATTTTTTCCTATAAAAGCTGTATATTTGATCAATATAACTCGTATTTGGCATATAAAAACGTATTTTGTACTTTGCAAGCTGTATATTTGATCAATATAACTCGTATTTGGCCTATAAAAGCGTATTTTGTCCTTTAAAAGCTGTATTTTATCTATAAAACCCGTATTTGGCATATAAAAGGGAATTTGTCCTACATACGTGATGCTTGCCCAATAATAAAAGCGAGATTTACAGTTTGAATACAGCGTTTGTGCTTAAAAAAGCGGAGTTTCAGGTTTACTCGATAAAAACGGTAAGTGTCCTATAAAAAACGGTATTTGTCCAATAAAAATTCGTATTTGGCCTATAGAAGTCATACTGTAAGGTCAGACGATATGCCCCAGAATTGCAACTGATCAGAATGTTGTTGTATAAATTAAAAGGACATCCTGGCTTTTAATTGAACGACTTGACATTGAGTAAAAGTATAGTGTATATATCGCTAAAATTTGAATCTAAATGTTTGTTACTTTCCTTCTTTCAACACCCAAAATAAAAGACGAAACATGGACATGACCATTGTTGGAATGTAAGGCATTTTTTGGGGGGTTGAAGTATGCTACATAACTGGGTATTACTGAGTACGTTGTAACGATTCATTGTAAATTGTTAAAACAGAAATTATAGGTAAAAGATTAATGTAAAATATTGTTAGGTTACGGTTACAATGGGCAGAGCTGCTGCTAGGGATAAACGAATCAATATTTTCCTGCCCTAATTAAAACAACTTTTGGCCTAAACTTATTAACAACTGTTTACCTAAAAAATCGGTAATCATTGATTTAATCGAAATTAGTTTGGTGATTCATGTGAAGAAAGGTCAGGGTAGGTTAGATTAAGTGTAACAAGGTTAGGTTTAAAAATCCAGGATACAGATGATTAACGTTGTCTATTTAGGATAAAAGTTATTAAAAATTTTAGGCTAAAAGTTGATTTAATTAAGCTACTTACCTGAATTGGCACCAGTGATAAACCGTTACAACGTGCTCATCTAGCTTCCAATTCCAATCCAAAGTTAATAAACTAATTTTGAACCTAACCTTAACAATGTGTGTAATTATTGTATATTGGTTAGACTAAAGCAATATACAACACGGGTGATTGCAGGTCATATAATTTCCAATATCTTTAGCATAGCATAGAAAATTGTATATTTTGATTAATATTGGTATTGTTAATTAACAAGCTACTATTTTACCGTCGACGTAGAGGTCACTGCCACGAAAAACCACTTTTTTTTTTGGGTTTTGTATTTCCGGAATACTGGTAATTTTCTTCTCCGATCTTCCCTTTCTTCAACTGATAGGTCATCTTGTATGGAGAAATTTGACCCGGCAAGTAGTTTGCAGTGTTTGAAAATCTCCAGCTTACTATGTAGTGACGGGAAGGCGACAAGGAGGGGAGATTTCCGGTCCAGGGCAGAAGAGCCAAGTCTGTAGGCATGTTGGATGGGTAATTTTAATTTCAGGTTGGTTTGAAAGAAGGTGTTCGCTTGCTCCACGCAGTCCTCTATGGAGTTATCCAGGCCGTGAATGACAATATTGTTCTTACGGATCCTCTTGTTGAGGGTTCTCAGCCCGCTTTGGATTGACGATATGATTTTGCTGTGGGCAGTGGATGGGATGGGATCAAGCTTATCAGCAGCAGAACTGGATAAAGTTTCTAATACATGCAGCTTTTCAGTTAGACTGCTACGGAGATGTGAGATACTGGACTCGATAAGGGCGAACCTGGTTTGTGTTTTGGCTTTGAGTTCGTTCAGGTTCAAGTTCTTACTGATATCGCCAGTGCCAGTGCCTTGCTCCTCAAATGAAAGGACTTTGTTAGTCAGAATTTTTGTTGCTTTGGCAAGGTCAGCGACGTGCTGGCTTAGTGACTGTACCCCAACCCCAAATTCTAATATTTGAGATCATAATAATTCAAATTGAACCAAATTGATTTGAATCTGCTTTGAATGATTGCTGGCGGAAAGAAAACTTGCCTTACGGCACCTTGGGACCAGAAGGTAAACTAAATTATCCATTAAAAAAGTTCGAATAAATTTTCATCGCACAACGATGTTGCTATCAAACAAATCAGCTCAAAGAAAGAGTTTACATTTTTCCAAATGTTTCAAAGATTTTGATTACGCAAAGATTTTGCCAACGTACAGATACATTTATGAGGAGAGTCGTGGACAGACAGACGGCAGTGCATTGTGCAGTAGTGATCATACGATAAAAAGAAACTGTTGGTCTAACAGAAGAAGTAATTTTCTATACGTGGATGCATGTACAATTTAAAAGTGTTCTCAACATAGAAACAATGCATTTAAATAAATTGCTAAGTCTCAGGAATTGACAAAACGTAAGTATTCGTAAGTATTCTTTTGGAATGGATAAATATTAAATTACTCGTTTGAATGTCTACATCCTGACCGACATCCTGACCTTGAACTTGATTATATTATTGGAATCCGATCCGCATAATCAACACAGCATGCCGCCGAAACAAAAGTATATATAACATGCATTACGTGAGTGCTTAGCACATGAAACTTTGTATGCTACAACTAAAATAAAAATTGTGCGTTACATCACTTGACATTTTGACAATTCCTCATTTAGACTTCATGATTAACTACGAATTTTTATTTAGTTAAACGCTGATTCTATTGTGTCAGGTTGATTTTAGGTAATGTGTTCTACAATTGCGTGTTGCGTGCCTGGTGAACAATACTTTGTATATCCAAAGGTACACCTATTTTTGAGACATCAAAATTGACATTTGTAAAGCCCGTGTTGTTTCTTTTATTCATAGAATATAATTATAATACAATGTGTTTAACTTCGGTGCACTAATGGTCCAATCAAATGCATATAAATACTGAAGATAGGACCCGGCGTCCTTGTCTTTTGCCGGGTGTAGAAGTTTCTCGGTAGGTAATTCTTGTTCGTATCTCGTGTCGCCGAGCTAAGATTTTTTAACATTTGCTTTGGAAATGCAGCTAGCGTCTTTGACCGCTTTTGCCGCCATCTTCGGCATCGTGACCGTTGGAGCACAGTCAAATGTAAGCATTTCAAAACTTGATTTACAAGATAATGTACTATTTTAGCTTATAAAAGACCAGATTTTATGTAGAATCTTATTTTTAATGTCGCATTTCATCGTTAATTAGCCAAATTGGACAAAAATGATGTGCAAGGACGGTTTCTATATGCCGAGTGACGACATTATTTCCCGACTTCCACCATGCTCCGACCCGAATGTCTATGGTACTGGACCTGATAAACTCCATCCGAATGTAAGTAGACACTTCCTGCAAAATCACGCATTTTCGAATGTATGAACTTCATTTTGTCTAATTTTGAAATTTGGTGTTTAAATTCTGCAGTGCGGATTTTATTGCCAAGTAAAGGTTTTTGGTTTGGTAAGTTTGGTATTTAAAGGTCAAATCATGTCATAGATAAATAAATCCGCACACAAAGAACAATGAATGTACCCAGATATTCAATATCAAAACATATACATATCATATATACATAAAGATATCTGTTATGTACACATATAGCTGGGCCCAGACGGACACACATCCTTCCAAATATACAGCGACTGGGTCGACGCATCCTTTCCAGACGAACATAAAGAAGCTGCAAGAGCTCATTTCAAGGATTGTTTTGATCGATTCGGTAAGTTGAAATTATTCTGTGTAAGTTAAGCAAGAATTTTTCTGAATTACTGAACGTGTGGAATTTTTGACATATGTTTTAGGAAACGATATTGACCACGAAGATCCGGAATGCAAGATAGCAGATGCTTTTACTAAGTGTACCTGGGAAGCAGTACCCAAAATGGTAAACATTCATGAATAAAATTAAAAAACCTTTCGATCTCTTAGTTTGGTATATGTGCGTAAACCGTACCAGGATTATAAATTCAAGCTTGATTCATTATCCATCTAGATGTACGTAAAGTATGATATACTAAGAGGTTGAAGGTTTTGTGTCACCCTGTACTTTGTAAATCTACTAACGGAAATTATTTTATTTCTCCACAGCCCTGCTGATTTCGGCGCTAACTGGTCACGAACAAATAATCGGGTTTTTAACTGAAACTTAAACTACCACTGTATAATGCACATGCACCAATATTAGATAAAATGGATATACAAAATACTTATTGGAGAAATAAATTAAAAGTACTGCCAATCGTAATGTTAGAACAATCTCGTTTTCTAACTCTAAAGTGTTTAGAGTGATGCATCATTCTCATTTAAATTCGGCGTTAAATTGTGTTTTGTGCATATATTGGGAGTTGGTTTTGCCAATTTTTTGCCGATTTATCGTAGTTTTTGTCATATGATCAAGTACATGAACGTCCCTAACTGAAAACTATAATTATTTTGTAATTTCATAATACCTATATCTAATTACCTTGCACCATAGTCATAGTAGATATTTTAAAGTATATATTGTGCAGTATATGTAATTTACAAGAAAACTTAATACCAAGCTAAGGTGATAAGATTAATCGAACAAGGACACGAGCGAATGCAAATTATCAGTTAAAGTGAACTTTGTCACCATCTGTCGCCCATTGCCCATGGAATGTAGACGTAGAAGTTCCCTCTGTTTTGAATTCAACTTTTCCCACTTCCGCCATATTCTTAGCATCCAAAATAAGAAGTGTCGTTTTGTCCAGTTTATCTTGATGTAGTAGCGCGGCCAGAATAACCCCATCATCCTCGGCTGGATGTGGCAAGGAATTGTTTGGAACGAAGATAGGTTCTGAGGCTAGAATTCCTTTGGCGTGCCAGGACGTTACTTTTCCGGTATTCACGTCCACCTTGGTTATCTAAAAGGCAAAACATTTTGGTAAATTTAATCAAATGCAGCTTTCGTAATTTCACTCTAAAAATTGAACAAATCACTCATTATTTCCTTACTGTATCGGGTTCTGGAATGGCCGACCCTACAGATCTCTCTTCACTTGCCGTAACTCCGTAGACAAAGTTATACTCCTTTCCGTTGCGAAGGTAATTAATTCTTGGAAATTCGAACCATTCTGGAACAATGTCGTGAGGGGTCACGTCGACAGTATTATCCTGACGCCACACTGCAGTAGCTTTGCATCCAGGAAAACGAACCAAGTTGTCTTTTCCAGCGTTCTAATTGTAAGTTTTAAAAAACCAATTAAAATTCCGAATGCTACATAAACCATATAATTGTAGATGCTCTATGCGTAAACCTACCTCAGGAATTTCCAAAGGTAAGATATAGCGTCTCAGGCCTGAACCAGAGAGCGCTTCTTTGACCCCTGCTCTGTTGATCGTATCCACGTCCAAATTGTTTGTAAACTAAAACGTTCAAAGTATACACTTTTGCTAGTACTCGAATATATTTTAGTTCGAGTTAAAAAATGTGTGATAAACCAAAAGTTAAGCTCACATCCCCAGAATTATATCCTGAAACATCCATAATTATTTGTCCATCCTTCTCGTAAGCGTTACAATGATGGTACGTAAACAAGTTGTCCGTCTCATAAACTACAGGATGTATTTTACCGTTGATCCGTGAAACAATGTAAATTCGCGTCTGCAAATATATTATCAATTAATCCATTTAAATTACCAATAATATATTTTTCTAAATTAAAGTTTATCAAACCTTTTCATTTGGATACCAAGTCAAAGTTGATTTAATTGTGTTATGTTTGAAAAATCTTGCTGTCACTATCTTTGGAACGTTAATACAATAAGGTTGTTCAATAAAAATGATCTTGTCCGTTGTCATTCCAAAAGAGTGATAATAGCATGGATTCAGTTTCCAGCGACAAGGAATTTCCGCAATAATTTTCGCGTCCTTGAAACTCGTCTCTGGTGAATATGATTAATTTCATGAGTGTTAAGTTGTATTAAACCCTGTTTTATAACAAGTCTAATTACCCTCGGATTCATAAGTAGGCGGGACTTGGATAATACAATAGTGCGTTCCTTTGTTGTGGCGATAGTTGGATCCCATGTTCAGGGCGGTGCCATCTTCCAGAATGTGGGGATGAGCGGTAGCTCCATTGACTGCCACGTAGTCCGAAATCCGCGTCTTGGAACCAATGGTTTCCAATGACTTGGGATCAATCCTTCGAAGGAAACAGACTTCGGTCATTGCGTAGAGCTGGTCTCCGTAAAATGCCACATTCACACTGCAATTGTCCGTTACGTTTTCATCTTTCTCGGCTTCTGTTTTTCCATCAGAAACAAAGATACTCTTGAATCTGTAACCAATATAAATAATTGTAAAATATTTTTATATATCACGTCTTCAATCTAAAAATGTAAAAAAACACGGCCTGTTACGTAACGGCGATTTATTCAAGCATGACAGCCTAAGCATTTAATCACACACCTGTTAAAAAGCGTGTCACAGGGATCACCATATCCCACAGTTCCAAATTCACCGACAATAATTCGTTCGGCGGCCATGTTCTTCTTGTATGTGTCACTCTCCAATGGTCGACTATTGTATGTTGCCTGTTAGTAACATGATAAATTCGGATTTCAAATATTACTACAATTGTGATGACCTTAGTATGTAATCTGGTAAATCCTGGCATACTTTTCCATTTTTGATGTAAAACCGATGCAGATAAGCTAAACCATCGAAGTAGTGCTTGTAGTGGTCAGGACCAATTTGCTGAATTCCAGGTCCGTTTCGTGTAAGCGTTCCTTGAATCCAGTCCGGAATCCTTCCTGTGAATAAATCAATTCAAATAAGAACCAGTTCGGGCACAAATTAAAGCAACGTGAAGTAATAAATTTTTTTGCATACTGAATTATGCAATATCAATATCATGAATTATGCAATATCAATATCATACCTGTTACAGTTCCAGTTACCGGTGCAATAGTTGGTTTATCACACTGACGGAACAAATTGGATACAGGTTTGGATTTGTTTGCCATTGCAGATTTATATATCTTATAACACGAATCAGAATTATCGTTCCTGACGCCAGCTGCTCTTCACTACGAGGTTGATATGTAGTATGTTTGTGCCACAAAAATGCATAAGGGCTCTGTGAATCCGACTGCGAGATTTCCAATTATTGTTGTAGAAAGCCATACAGTATTTAAGTCAATTCCTTTTTTGTTTCGACGCAAAGACCCAGAACGCCAAACCAAAACACATGGGAAATTAGGAGGGCTTGGGAAATGAAAAGGGAGATTGCATCTTTAATATTTGAGTGCATTGCGTATTGCGTATACACTTTATATAAATACAAAAGTGCTCCCACGCGTTCCAATCTATTTTTGGCCATAAAAAACTACAAGGTGACTTTGGATTGAACCTGATTGTTTAAGGAGGGCAGAAGACACAATGGACAGTTCCCAGTACGTGTACTTATTTCATTTTCAGTAGTCATTCATCAATTCCTGTAAGCATTTGGTTGCGCGGTGTTCTATATAATGTTAAATCGTGGTCCTGACTACAAGTCGAAGATAACCTGTAAAATCCATGTGATGTTTTTGTACGATGGGTCCTCACGTCAAAGATAATTGCTTGCCGATAATAATATACCACAATAACCGAACTACAAATTTCATCCGGTAGCTTCGAATTTCCTTCTATTTGATTAATTACTATATGTATTTGAAATATGAAAGTTTTGAATGTTCCAAAAATTGGGGAGGTTATATGGTCGAAAAGGCAGGCGTAACCCTTGGGTCGTTGTTGGTTTTATTAGTCTCATAAACCTCCGAGGTTCAATAGATATTACAAGATTAAATATCCTACAGACCCCGTGATCACTGTCTAAAGTCCAGTAGCACTTAGAAATAAAAGGATAGCAAATAGACGTAAAGATAACCCCATTCATATTTATTCCAATGTGAAACGTGTCCGACATAAAAGTACCGTTAGTGCACCAAGCAAAAATAGTTTAGTCCTCTTGCACTGTTGACTGTACTGAAAATGTAACCTTTGCACCAGGACATCGGAGAAACATGCATTGCTTACACAAATACAGTACGGTGAATAGGTACTTAATCAAATACATAGTTGAATTTTAGTATCTACATAGTAAGCAATACATATTTGCTGTTAATCGCTGACGACCACAGCAGTGAAGGTCAAGAAATTTGGCGTTGTATGAAATAAAATTGATTTCCAGCTCTTGAGAATGTTTTTAATGGTATAAGCATTTTTAATTCTATCAGCGAACACATCGTGGGTAACTATCGTAAATAAAACTTTTTAAAATCAGTGACCTACCACCTACCACTGAACTGATAGATAAAATATGAGGGTATCGATGGAACAGCTATTACTATAAGATCAGTAGGTAATTGATTCAGGGCTTTACTTCGTGCTAATGAACCAAAGGAATCACAGTATGACATACGATACTGGTGGATGTAAGGTGCAAAGGTACCCACTTAAATATGTCAAAGTTATTTGTATTTACATTTAATATTTGCTGTAAATTAACCTTGACTTTGACTTTAGGATAAGATTGCATTGCAAAGCTTCAATGTATCGTCCTTATTCTGGGATTTCTCATTTCTGATTTTAGAATACCTAATCAGCATAATGATTTTTCGAGCATTGTGTTAATCTTTCCTTTCCATCCTATGCTTTTGCATTGGAATTGCACTATAGTTTTAATTTTGTATTTGTTGCATGGTGTACGAATACATAGATTAAACATTAATTTAATCAAGAGTACACGAAGGGAATGTTGTTGGTTGTACCGATGAGTTTATTTTTCAGAGACGAAAATAAGAAATATACATTTTATCAAATTAAATATACGTTATCAGAAAATCGTTATTTTGTATAGTACAGAGGATACAAAGGCACACGCCAATCCAACACCTGTGAAAAATGAACGGAAATATGGATATCGGATATCAGGTGGCATTTTGCGCTTCACCGGTCTCGACCCAAAGCTTCAGCCTGTGCGCTCAGTAGAGATGAACTTTATCTCCGTCGCGTGCCCATTGTCCATGAAAAGTTGAAGGTATGATTCCCTCAGTGTTGAATTCAACCTTGCTCACTTCCTGCAATGTTTTGGCGTCCAGGATGAGAAGTGTCGTTTTCTTGGGATCATTTTCATGGAGCAAAGCTACCAGAACCACCCCATCATCTTCCGCAGGGTTCTCAAGTGTCTTATTCGGCACGAACACGGGCTCTGATGCCAGTACACCCTTTGCGTGCCATGATAACAGTTTTCCAGTATTCACGTCAATTTTGGTTACCTGGAAATCAAATCACATTCAATGCAAGTATTATTCATTGAAAAATTGGAAGCGGTCAGATTGGCGAGAACAATTGGAATTCACGAGTGATCACGGTGACAGATACGCCGCGCTTCATTCGGAATCAGCGATCAAATATGCGGAACTGCATACAAGGTTGTAAACTGTAATACGTAAGCTTACCGTATCTGGATCTGGAAGACACGATTCTTTGTTCTCTCCAGTCCGAGTAACGCCATAGACGTAATTGTACTTCTTGCCGTTATAATGGTAATTAATCCTGGGAAATTCATGGAATCCTGGAGCAATTTCTTGAGCGGTAACATCCACGATGTTATGATCTCGGAAGGTCGCAGTTGCCTTACATCCAGGAATTCGAACAAGGTTTTCACCTTTGGAACCATCCTATTTTGCCAAGATAAATATGAATGAACTGTAGCTTCGGAAGAATTTGCAGACTTCATCATTGGGACATAGCAGAAATACTTACTTTGGGCACTTCCAGTGGCAAAACGTAGCGCTTCAGAACTGCGGATTTGATATCCCCACCCCCTCCGGGCACGTACATTTTATCCACGTCAATCGAATCACTGATGAACTATACCACAAGAAAAAAATTAATCTAATAATAATTATTTAAAAAGTGTTTTGAAGCCAATTTGACATTGTTGAATATTAACTGTACCTGTCCAGATCTATAGGCCGAAACATCAACGACGAGTTGTCCGTTTTCCTCATAAGCATTGGCATGGTGGAAGATGAAAAGATTGTCTGTTTCGTAAACAATTGGGTGAATTTTTCCATCCTTCATGGACACAACGTGAATGCGAGTCTAGATCAAGGTTTGGAATACAACATAAATGGTTATCCCAAAATTGTTAAATAAATTATAAAGTTTTCTTAAATGCCATTCTACCTTCTCATTTGGATACCACGAAAAAGCCGATCTGACGGCAGCATTGTTAAGCGCACGGCCCAACATCATTTTGGGTACGCTTAGGCAGTACGGTTGTTCGATGAAAATTATCTTGTCCGTGGTCATTCCGAAGGAATGGTAATAACAAGGATACATTTTCCAACGGCAAGGAATTTCCGCAATTACCTGCGCTTCCTTGAAAGCGGTTTCTAAATATAAAATATTTACAAGTGTGTCGCTACGCTCCACCTGCGCCTTACGGCCCTTCTCTACACCAAGCCAATTCAATCAGTGGTTTGGCATTATTTCGCATTCGCATTAAAATTATACGTTAGTAAAATATTTTACTATTTTAATAACGTGAACATAAATATAAATCTAGCAGAATTTAACTTCGTTTCGCAATATTTCACATCTTTTCACATTAATTCACATTTAAAATCAATACATTTAACACTCGAATACCATTTTAGCTAGGAATACCTTTTTTTTTAGCTAGAAATACCATTTTTTAAGCTAGAAATACCATTTTTTTAAGCTAGAAATACCTTTTTTTAGCTAGAAATACCATTTTTTTTAGCTAGAAATACCATTTTTTAAACCTAGAAATACCATTTTTTAGCTAGAAATACCATTTTTTGACCTCAACTAATTATGGTAATTTTAAGCGGGCGGATATTTATTTGACC
>JAQFYT010002596.1:0-12490 GCA_034694925.1 Ceratophysella denticulata
GAGTTGAAAGTGGAAAAACTTAAATATAACGAACTCCTCTGTAAATCAACTGTTAACCTAAGTTAGCAGATTCAAACTAAACGAAGCATTCTTTTATTTCAAAATTCATTGATGTTATAGTTTTTAACTCCCGCGTGAATGATCCGCGTATGTACTGCATCTCAGAAAAAGCGCTTAAAAATTAAATGTTCTTTTTAAGCCTTGCAATTGTATTTTTTTATAATTTCAGAGCGTTTGCGCTGCCAATTCGGTTAAAAAGAATATTCAGTGTACAAAAATCCATGTACGTCACTAGAATCGTTCTATTGTACAAGTTTTAAGTGCTCAAATAATTAAAACGCTTCCTGGAAGCAACGTAAAATCCACATTGACCGGAATCTACTGTGAATTTTACGTTTTCGGCAATTGAGATTTTACTGCCCTATGTTTGTTTGCAGATGATTAAAAATCCCTGAACCTCTCTCTGTGTACTCAGTTAAATAGATTTGTTTGTTTCTTGTCAAGTCATACTACCTTAAATTCAGTAGTCTGCTGTCAAACAAATATATCTAGTTTCATCAAGCTCCTTGATTGAGTGCGTCAAAATAAGGTTGAGGTCAACCCTAGACCTCTGCTACTAACCCATCGGCTATTGTGCTGGAATTTAACAGGCGAGTGTAATCAGGATTGAAACCAGTTCCAATCAAATCGTCTTAATTGAGTTTGAACTGATGTCACTCGCAGCAAGTTTGACAATGCAATGCAAACAATTGGTTGATGAAACACCATAATTGCTTGGAATTTCCAGACTGAAAGCAATATTGATATAAACAGAGCAGAAGATCTACATGGCAGATGTATGTTAAGGAAATCAATAATTTGTTTAAGATTAATATAGTCGTATTGAAGTAAATTCCGAACCAGGCCCCAGTTACGTTTATCAGGTTTTGGCGAAGCGGTTAAAAACGCGACACAAAAAGAACGATGCCAAAAAAGAGCGAAACTGAAAAATCAGTAGGTTTAATCGTTAATCGTCGGACTCATTAAATTCAAGTATTTTAATCATTTTGTTTTGCCAGTTCAGATGCCACGCACTACAGTGATCATGCTCACACAGCACACCCTTTACGCGTCGATCCTTGTCGTGTCGCGCATGCATGACATAACACACCTTGTGGCTAAAGGTTGTACTAAACCATTATTATTAAATTTACTCGAATGAATTGAAAATTCAAATCGAGCGACTATTTGTGAAAATCAGTTGACCGTTATTGAAGTGCCTAGAGCCATTCCATTATTTTTCTAAGAAACCAGGAAATAGTAGATGTAAAATGACTGCGCGTTTTTGTAACCCCATATTATGACATAACATATTATCATAATAAAAAAAGCCAATGTATGAAAGCAAATACATGACTCATTGTGAGTAATTACCAAGCTGGTGGTTTAATTGATTACAGATATGATAATTACAAGCACAAGTAGCAGCTGGAATTGAACTCCTATGTGGAAAATAGTGATTTCCAACCGCAATTTAAATCAGTGACGCTCTGTACGTGCAGTGGAGAGGTCAAAGGTCAGGTTATTGAGGGCTTGAGGGTAGTCAAGGAAAGACGAATAAATAATTAAATACAACTTACAACTACATCTCATACTACGACGAGTACGAGTTATTGCATTACCTCTATGCGATACCTAGGCCTACGCGATACACAGACGGTTTCAAATGTCGTAAGTTGAAAAGTGCAATGGACGTTGTAGTTCCAGGATTGCACAATATCAGTAATTTCTCATAAATTGCCTCATTTAATTAAATGAAGTCTAGTAAGTAGACTAACATTCTTACAATTAGATCAAAATACGTAAATCTCATGGAATTTTATAAATTTATATTTCATTTCATCGTACAACCTATTGCGACCTGCGATTAGGGAATATACAAAAAATTAATCTTAAGTCCGTATTTTGCACAAATTCTAGCTAATTTCCAGCTTTATCAAGCTTGGCTGAGCTGTAGCGTAGAGTTTACATTTACGCACTATGCATCGGTGGCCTAAATCTAAACTGCTCTGCATTTAACACGTTTTATATGAGAAATTCTTCTCTAGGTATAAAACGTGTTAATATGTCAATTTATGTTTATGTACATAGATGAATACTAGAATATTTCTTACTCCAACTTCAACCATTTCCTCATGTCTTGTATGAATTCGTCATAAATAAAAAATTACTGATTGGAACGTGTGTTGCAAACATGTATTGTGAATTCAATTGAATTTTAATGCTTACGCTTATATAAAAAATTCTGAAGAAATTAAATTTTATATTTGATAAAAGTCTTCGGAACAAACTTTGAAATGATAAGGAATAACAGGAAGTCTTAGAAGAAACTGGTTCCTGTTATAAGGCATGTGTAGGTACGGACACAGATATAAAATACGTTGTTATAAAACTTTTAACAAAACAAAACTGCAAAAGTTTTTTAGGAATAAAGTTTCATTTCTGCATAATATTCCGTAGTTTTCAGTCGAAATGTTAATAGATTTTCAAAACTCTGACACGTGTGTCAACCTTCAGTATCAAATTAGTTTGTAATGGAAATTCAATGCCAAACAGTTTCCTACGTAGACGTCTCTGGTAATTGTTACAGAGAAACGTTTCGTTGCGAATTTGTAACTGGGAATGTAAATTGCGATTCAATATTGGCGTAATAAAAGAACGCTTGACTTTTGATTTAC
Organism: Ceratophysella denticulata; assembly: GCA_034694925.1. Taxonomy (NCBI): domain Eukaryota; kingdom Metazoa; phylum Arthropoda; class Collembola; order Poduromorpha; family Hypogastruridae; genus Ceratophysella; species Ceratophysella denticulata. The sequence goes on from JAQFYT010002596.1 coordinate 2,718, forward strand.
ACAAATTGAGTTTGTGGAACCTGCCTGATGTCATGTACACATATGTAGCGTGATGCGTTGTTTTGATGCTAACTCCAGGACTCAAGTAGTTTTACAATTAATGTTGTGTCATGTCATGGACCTCATTTGTCTGCCACTTCTCAGTAATTTCAACAATTTCAAACCCATTGGTTTCGGTGTAAAGTGTTAGAATTTATCAATACAATGCTAACGTTCAATTTGTCGCATCCTGTATGTATACGTGCTACTGATGCGATTCATCGTAATAGTGCTCGACTTCTGAAGATTGCCTATTGACATGTTACAACGCAGCGTTGACCAGTTATCTGAAAGTCTGAAGTTATCTTGAGGGCCAAATCTATGCACGCACGTTCCCGTAAATCCAAATAAAAGGATACACTGATACTATGCTATAGTTAATATGCTATAAATATTAAATGCATTCAAGGTTTGATTTAATTAAATAGGCTTTCTGTTGAATTGTCAAGTGCGATCTACTGCTTTTAAAGAGTCCAATTGCTTTGGTTGGGTTAGGTTCTAAAATATCATGGATATATTCTGCTTTCAATCTAGCCTATCTATACAACCAAACGCTATAGAAATCTCAAACACGCGGTGGGTCGCACACGACAATAGTAGAGTTGTAATGATTAAGTATGAATTAATGTTGCCAAGAAATGCAAAGTTGTGTCAAAATGATTATGCTGCAAGTACTGTGTAAATAATTATAAATGGTCGGTATATTTTTTCTTTAAAAATATGCGCTGCAGAACTTTTTCATCGCGCAAAGAGTTTGTGGCCATCGGCATTAACAACAGAAATAGGCGATAAACGGACGAAAGATCGGACTGCAGGGATCATCCCATCTCAATAGCTCAGTCCCAGTTTACCCCTTTGGGTTAAACAATTATACTTACACGGATTACATGTTGCATCGTATTCTTATTTGGGTACGAAGATAGCAAATTTCTATTTCTGGTACCAAACCTCATAAAATCGTTGGAAATTCGTCGCAGTTTTACAATAAAAAAAATTAGCATCCCCGCGCTTCTCAATCAATTCTAGAAATGCCTTTCGCATGGTATATTGGATGTGAATGATAGATCTTTGAACTTCGTTGGGACATATTGAATCTTCGATGAAATTTAATGTAATTTGCGTACTTACTTGGGTTTTGCGTGTAATGAGATGTGATGCTTGCTGGAGCCCAGTAAACAGTAAATACAATTGATGTAACAATGGGTAATGAGAGATGAAAATAAGGAATATTAAACTAAGGAACTAAATAAGGACTAAAAGAAAGAACTAAGGAAGTTTAATTAACAAAAACTATAATAGAATATTTAAGAAAAACGGCTATAAGAGATTTGAGAGGAAGTTGAAAGAAAGGAGATTGTTCGTCTGTTGAACAGGACAAGAACAAACAGGGGTTGACGAGTACAGATAGTCGGAAGTGAGGGAAGTGTCCTTCAACAAATCCGTGTCAACGCGACGAATCAACGTTATTTGACCAGTCTCAGGTAAGACATTTTCATGGTTGTTGTAATGAACCTCCATCTGTCAACAGCAAAAAACAATATGTAATCATTAGATTTCATTATTAGATTAAATAGTTTCTAATGCCACAAGTTCTGCCGTGATTTCCCTAGGAAATACTGTAAAATCTCTAGAACGCAAAACGTATGCGAATTATTGTTTAATTTACGTAAAAGTTATCTTTCAATCATTTGCTGGTTAAATAGAATAAGTTGCAAGAATGTGAGCGTCAGTGGTAGCAAGTTTCCATGCATGCAAGTATATTTGGATTTGAAGCAACGTAAGCGCATAGGTTTCATTTTCAAGTCATGCTCCTGACCCAGGTTTTGAGCTGTGTGTGACATGTAATCGGAAGTTACCCTCACTCGACGTCGCATCAGCATGTTTTAAACATCAAAGTCTGTCTGGCCGTGTATATAATCTGGGCACTTTAGTTCGGATGACGTTCTGAAGACCGGATTTCTAATGGCGATAGGAAATATCCCAGAATTTGCTATATAGGCATTTAGGAAATTTTGTGGAAAACCTTTGCACTCATCCACTATTGCAGGAATTTATTCATAGCACAATATAAAACTTGTGTACATTTATCATAAATCATTATACATTGAAGTTTGCTCCGAAGCATATTTTCTCCGAAAAACGGCGTCAAAATAAACTGTTTTCAAAACAATTTAATATTCGAGGCCATTGAGTTATTATTTTATGATATTTAGTACAACATTTTGATATCGAATTCTATTCCTTGCTCGAATGGGATAGCTCATAAGTACACATAACTTGAACCTATGTACAACCTAAACCAACCCACGCTAAAACAAACTGTGCTGTACATCTCAAACTATAATTAGCTACATACAAAATTTGCCTAGTATCTTCCGCCGGCTACTGATTTCATGAGGATAACGGATCGGAAAGATACAGCCTGTAATGCGCACCCATGCCATGATGGAATAGAATACATAACAATCATGAGATAGATGACTCGACCGAAGATCATCGGATTCATCCGGATTTTGAACTCAGGCCAAGTACATGGCACACGGGAGAAATACCCAAATTCGCGTGTTGCAAATGCAAAAGTCGGATTACGAAATTGGATTGACAGGGGCTTATAGCCTGTAAATGCATTACAAGAAACTAGGTATGTATGTATATGTACGTTCATTGCATACCCTGGATACTAACAATGTTGAATGTGCCAAATTATATAATTATCTAAGCACTACATGTTCAGGCGTGGGCCAAAGTTCAGAATTTTTGCAATTTACAAAACGGGTGGGATAATGAAGTGAATATTATGCCAAATAGAGAGCTTCACCGGGGTATGACTGTGACTGTGACGATGAAGATTGCGGACGGGATTTCCTTGAAATGGTTTTAGATTCAGCATAAGCTATTTCGCATTATAGAACACGATTCTCCATACTTAAGCCAACAAGACTTGTCCCAGACATCTTGGAAGATGCACACCGGTCGGAACCAGTTTAGGCGCCAAGTTCCACATAAAACAACAACTGCTTCATATCAGAACTCGTTAATGCATTCAACTGATTCACGTAAACAACGCAACACCTTTATTTAGATATAGTAACAAATATTAGGTACTTTAACCTAACCTTACATAGTTGAATTACTTTTGCAAAATTACATTGTAAGTCAAAATAATGCGCAAAAATGTGCATGCCTAAACTGCACATAAGAATATCGGTATCCAAAACCAGAATTGTAAAGAAATAAAATGATTTAAGCATAACCCTAATTGGATTGAATTTTGTCTGGAATCGTACAGAATTATCTCAAATAGAGTGACCGATGTTTGATCCAGATCGTGGTGCGCTAAACATAATCTCATATATTTTTAATTACTGCACTTAAACGCATTTCGGTTCTCTTAGTGTAATTAAAGTATATACTTATAAAGGACTATATGGATAAATTATGTAATATTTATTTTCTTGGTAACTTTTATTGTTAAATACTGACTCTGATATGAAAGCATCCAAGGGAAATAATGTCCTTGATTCGTCGGAAATCACAAGCCACGTCACAAATATGTATCGGAGACAAAAATAATTCCTAAAATTATCAATAATTAAAGTGTCAGAGACGGTTATTAACGCTAATCTGTAGTATCTATTCAATTACAGTGTTTATACCGTTATGTGCATGTATGAACCAAATACCTGGTAATATGGGCGTTATTTGAATCTGCAACCGGTAGAGTCGAACTTCGTAGACACATTAGAGGCTTGAGCCAGGCCAAATAAATGTTTATATGTATTTACTTTGCCTACTCGAAAATCGTTATTTAAAAAAAATTCCAATTACAATTCACTGTAATTAATCCGGGATAATGCAAAAGACGAAAAATTAACCGAGTTGAACGTCTAAAAAAAACTGTAATAGACTGTAGCAAGTAATGACGCCGGCGGAGGAGCACGTTGATAGCGTGTGTGTGTGAGCCGAGAAGAAGTTATTGAAAGGAATCGGAAGTGCCTTATCGAAGAAGAGTTTGAGGTTTTGAACTCCCCTAAGAGCTTTTGTCTCCTCCTCTGTGACAGAACAAAGTGACAAGTGCACACAGGCTTCCAATGAAGATCCCAGAAATATATAATTCTTCCCAAGAAACGTAATGCAAAATGGAAATGAATTAAGGGGACTAAAAGGCTTGTTCGAACTTAAGTGCATAGGCTGAGCTGGATCTGATCCACGGATTTATACCTAAAGCCATTATACATTCATATACATGTATACATTAAGATGTAAGATGTCCTAACATATTAGCATCCCCATATCCCCATGTGCAAATCGTATTCGTATCTTCAACCTTATGCAAATTTTTTGGTCCCTATTTCCTATCCCAAGCCGGTAACCCTACTCAAGATTATAGGCTGCGGCCCCACGCAACCGGAGCATACGGTAGGGCTTAAGCTGCTATAGTTTTTTTTTGCCAGATATGTCATTAAAAAAATAATGATTCATTTCATTTTTCATACATTGATTTTTGACCAAAGGTTCAGGGACAGTGGAATCTCCTTGTGAAGATCACGAAGAAGAACAGATATTTGGCAAAGGCTTCAGGGTCATACCTATTCCATTGCAATATGAATTTTTAATCTTTTCGGATGAGATAAGAGGAGGCCTTGGTTTTGTGGTGTGAAAATTTAGACGTGGGAACTGGTTTCACAGAAGGATTTTTTGGCGGATTTTATGGCTCTGAACCCTTTGAAGGTCGTCAGTGGTCCAAATTTTTATGGCGTTTTTAAATTTTTGCATATGCTGCTATTGTGCAAAATGGGATTTCTTTTGGGTAAAGGAAAAACAACTGCTAAATTTTCAAGGAAAAATGATGTGAGGCCAGTTTTATTGTTATTTGACGCAAGACAGCTAGTATTTTTAAGTGAATAAATTAGCCTTCAAATAAATTCTATTAACTCATTTTACATGTTGCAAATCCTATGTAAATATTTAGCAACGATATTTAGCTTTGAGAAACAATTGCCAAGATCTCGGATTTTGTCACAGTTATGCTGTAATTTTGTGATATGCCACGCGAGATTATCTGATTTTGTAATGTTGTGACATTGATTAACCATAAGTAGGTATGAAAGCGTCATGACTTGAAGGTTTCGGAAGTTTGCGTTAAGAGCCTTGCTAACATTCAGACTACTAGCCCGTGCGATAGCATATTCTATGTTCACTAAAGGCTGCGCGTCCACTGGGTCTTTATCTCTAATCTCGAGAGGTTAATTCAATCGGCGGTAAGACAATATACTGAAAACGGAGGGTCGGAGATATCGAAGCTTAGTGACATGGGTTCAGGGTGCGACTATCTGTTATATCGAAAAAAATGAATACTTGATTACCGCTCCCTGTCTTGAGATGTTTGTGTTAAATTAACAATAATTACGTTCAACTTTAAATAATAATAGTTTGAAAGTTTGAATTTGTGGAAATTAATCAAGTATTCCTCTTTCCATATTGTAGACTTTCCCACCCTGAATTTATACATAGTATCAAAGCGCAAGTTTCTACGTGTCGTATTAACGGATGAGTAAAACTTCGCAGAAAGGAACGTCTTATGGAGATTTGGCATAGCTTATAAATGCTTAGAAGACCCTTAAAGCCATTTTCAAACTTTCCATTGGGTTATGCGAAACACAGCGTTTGATAAGTTCCGAATTGATCTGTCATATTCTGCACATTATTCACTAGGTATTATATTGAACATTTCCCCCAACCCATCATCGCAAGTAAAATAAAGTTAATTAGTTGTGGTCTAGCGGTCACTGGGTCCTTGTTGGTCATGATTCCTGATATATGTGACTATAATTGAAGATATTAAGGAACACGTAGTGCCAGGGTGATGGTCTCGAGTCCCGAGTATGTATTAAGGTTAGACTGTCCATTTCCATGTCATATCTGTAACAAACCGAGTTCTTCTGAGAAAACCGCAGGATTGGTTTGCAAAACTAGAAAGCCACGACGACGGAATCAATATTCATATGCCTAGTCTAGTCTACAATGGATGTATTGTATGTATAATTGTGTGCCGGTACTAGTAAAGTTTTGTAGGTATTTCCATATATGAAGTTAGATTTAGGTTGAACGTTATAAATCGAAGAACCTTGTAATAACCTCACGTCACGGGTTCCGGTCGGCTTTTTGATGATAATAAAATCACGAGTGGGTACTTGAGATTAATATTTCATTGGTTAAAACTCATAGCTCTATCATAAGAAGAAGGATATATGAAACTTTTACCTGGAAAATAGGGTAGAATTTAAGTATAGCGTTTAACTTGGTTTCGGAAACCTACGCTGAAAACCTTACTAATAGAAATATGAATTGTATAGTGTATCGTTTACGTGGTACCTAAGCTGGTTTTGCCCGATAACAATTTTTGTCCTTAAACGCTTCAGTGACTCACCTTTAGAATAACTATAACGCAAACTTAACTAAAGGGTAAGCTTGTTCGGCTGTAATAAATACCATTATATTTGTCCAATTCGGGATTCCGTAACTATCGACAAAGTTTCCAGCATGCTGCGATAAGGAACGGAAAACGGAACCAATGAATGGTAGGTAATTGCGTGATATGACAACCGGACACGCTGAACTACTGTTTTTTTTGTTGAGAAATGCTTAAAAGACACATTATGAATTATGGTAAATGCTGATGCAAGTTCAGTCCCATGATTTGATTGATGTCTATCTCTGATTTCAGCTTTCAGCAAGTCGTTAATGTAAGAGGAGCGTGGGACTGATAACTGATAACCTTTGTCTAATTACATTATTTGCTTATGTCGGCATTACACTATACCAAAGGGTAATCTAAAAGTGTATTACAATATATTACCATGTTCGTATATAACAGAAACAGATTACACTGAATTCGACGACGACAGTTAGTGTTAATGTGCTCTCTAAAGGAAAATACTGCAAACTGCAATTAATATATTTCCTAGAAATGCTTGTCTAGTGTACATTACAGTCATAGCGTGGTCTGGGACTGCTCTGTGCAAAGTACAGAAACAGAAACGTGTTGAGCCTTTAGCGAACAGCTAAGTCTTTAGATTTCTTAAAATGAGTCGCATAAATGTATCTACCATGTCTATTTTTATGTAATGACTTTATTTTCTTGCCAAACGTGAGGTCATAAATCATAAAAATATATCACCGTATTTGCAAAAACACTGAAACAGGCGTAGGTGTTTGTCTTTAGCAGCAGGTGCACGTAAAAGCTAAACCCCGTCATTTTTGCAAAATAGCAGTAGCCGGTGAGAGTGAGACAGATGCAGTTTAGAAAATGCTACTTTCTGCAGAAATTGGAAACATGTGTTGTCGGAGTTATGATTTTTACTGTTTTCGCTGGCTTCATTTACCGGTTTACAGTTTACCAACAACAGGAAATGATCGGATCGGGTTCCATAACTGATTTGTTACTGTAACTTCGAAATAGCCATATATGTATAGGTCGGTATGTATAAACTGTGAAGGAGGCATCCACCTAAATGCTAATACGCACGCACTTGCTAAAAACAGGAGTTATTGAATATGAGACGAATTTAACCTTAACTCGTGTTAGCACTGCAAGGACACTCTCAATATTCTAGTTCACGATTTCTTGAGTAAAAGTGCCAAAAACCTATCTAACAGTTTATTCGAAATTTAATTCGACGTAAAGAGTCTTTAAGTTTGCTACAGTATTTAAGTTTTCGGCGAGTCGTAAAGTCGTGCTTGACGGGGCTATACTTAAATCTCATCGACATTTTTACGTGTACCGTATACCTATATAATATACATCCATTGACTGTAATCATAGGATACACACGGAAGACCTTAAATTTGAGCTCATGCGCGTCGAACTCCTGATCATACATTTAAAATCGGGTGTCTGGATATTTAGGGCCATTAGTTATTTATTGAGTAAGTAATTTATTTCTCAAGTTATTACATATAGTTCTTTCCTGGATAAATATTGTTCTGCGATCTAATAGGCCTTTCGCATGACGTACTACCTGAAGACAGCTAAAGAATCGTCAATGTTCGGTTGAGTTCATATTTATTTCATCTAATAGCGTAGATGGAAAGCTCTAAAAATGTCTTCCGGTCTTCCAGCCGTGTGAAGAATAGGAAGAGCCCTACTGGTGCTTGAGTTATGAGACGCCTGAATAGCGCTGTCTGGTGTACCTAGAATTCCTAATTATATGATACCCTGATCAGCTAATTTCGTTGAAATGAGGTCATAAAACGTGTATGCTGTTGAAACGCGAAATGTGAGAACTTTTGACATTGACAATGAAGCAAATAATAAGTAGCTGTGACAAATAATACTGTAATAAATACGAATATATACACTTGGGACATAGTAGGTACCTACCCGTTCTTGTATCATCAAGGCTTACCTCATCGAGTCAACACTGCTATGGAAAGTTCTCCATATTATATTAATATATAACTGCATTTATTATGCAAACGCCGTTTTTGTATTTGTCTTATAGCTTCAAATTGACTGTTCAAAGGATCATGGATCAAAACATGGTAGGTACGTTTAATTAAATCAAAATTGCAGGATGTAACTTCTATCAAATGCTCAATGATGCTTTTAAAAGAACACAAAATCGATGGCCGCACCGGCCTGCTGTACCTGCATTTTAATGTTTGACCCAAGCCTATAAGTGTGGTTTCGTAAATACCAAGGCAAAAATATGAATATGACGTTAATTCGGGTACTGGATAAGTACGGTAGCAACTTGACAATTTTACCGACAATATAAATTATTACGAACCTGTATTCCTTTAGCATATACCCCTGTTCTTCAACTGTTGCCGTAAGCGGTGTAATTCTTGCAGGTTCAACAACCGAATGTCCGCTGAGATTGAGACGAATTTGGAGGACTATGGAAGCTTGGAGTTAGCAAAAGTGCTGATTTGATGTCTGGTAATCTTCGAATTGAGTATTATTTGGCTCTAATTGCAAAATTCGTTAAAATGTATTTTAGTAAATTGAATTAGCTTGAGAAGACTTTTGAAACCAGGCTCCTTCGTTGGAAACACTTTGGAAAAGGAAGGTAGGTAGGTATACGAAGTGAGTCAGTGTTAGTTCGTAGTAAGTTCTTGTAGATTTTTTGCTAGAAGAGTCACCTAAGCTCTAGTAAGTTCTATGTAGTAAGAGTGGTTTGAACTGGATGATGTAAGCTGGGCATGGGCATTTCCCGGATAGGGCTTTCAGCATGTACATTTATAGGTGGAGGGGGGTTTTGGGTTCTAGTACCCGGTCTTTGCCATTTCCCCTCGCTAGATACTACGCCGTGGCTCTATTGTTCACGTTTCGCGAACGTGCTTTTGACTTGGAGTTTCCCCGAAGTTAGTTGGTATCGATTTTTGTATGGGGTTCGTCCTTGGACCAGTTCCGTAGATTTTAGCCGGCTCTATTAGACAGATACATGTGGTTGGCTCTACCGGGAAACGGGCATGCTGAGGGATGGGACGGAATGCACTAGTTGATTCCGGGCATTCTAGATGGTAACAAGACTCCAGAGCCGAATATTGAAGTGGGATTTGGTCATACATATTATGAACTAAGTCTGCCAAATATTCATTGTTGAGCATCATAGATCATGGAACTTAAAAATGTGAAATATAAAACGGGTGGCATTTTTCGATGCCATGAAAAAATAGAATATGCCATAAAAAAGAAGACTTTTGGAATAGGAAATGGAATGCTGCAA
>JAQFYT010002597.1:0-12490 GCA_034694925.1 Ceratophysella denticulata
ATTGACCTACATTATTTCGGGCTATGGTCGTTTTTTCATTTCGCTCAATGAGCGATTTCGGGCTCTGGTCCTAACATGTATAAAGAAGGGCAGCGCACGTGAAGTAAGCCAATGAGGGGAGATTTCACTCAAAATTGTACAATCGCATAATTGGTACTATTATTGGTAAAACTCGTGATCAGTCTCCGCATTCCGTATCTACTATTTTTCGCGGCGGCGTCCGACCATTCACCACTGATTGGCCAATATTATTGCGTCCCACCTTCCCAGCATAGTCTAGAATATTTTGTTCTGTTGTCTTGTGGGATTTGGTATTAATTCTGATTTCGTTCATTTACTGACCGAGACTGACAGGGTGGCTCTACTTGTGTGTGTACCAGAAATTCAGCAAATCGTGATCGCAAAGAAACCAATGAACGTCTCAAAATTGTTCATGACAAATCAAATCGCCTGAACCTGAACCCTCAACTCACTAACCTCACTATAATATTGCTCTATATTTTAGTTTTGATCGAAGTTACATTTTCATGTTGTGCTCACTCACAGATTGTCACGCCGCGAAGGTTACACGGCCTTGCATAGCGATCAAGCACAAACTAGCGCATCGTAAGCAACAGCGCAAAGTCAGCCCGCCGGATCAAAGTCGGTCCGCCGCCATCGGATCAAAGTTGTCAACCCTCCTGGCCACCGTAGAAGGCCGGACTGGTTGTGTTTGTGTTGTGTAGCTCAATCCGAAGACAGAAGCTGATAAGATAAGACACATATCTCCCCCCATGATACGTGAATGGATTCCTTGCATAGCTTGTGTGAAAGCATTAAAAAACAGCATAAAATAAAAATGAAGCTTCTTCCTCCCTGTTGCGGTGGTGGTGGTTGTTTGTGGTTGTCAGATTGTTGGGGGTCGACAGGAAGGACTTCTTTAGAGGCGTAGAGGGAGACAAGCGAGCCGAGCCGAGCGAGTCCCGCGGGTCGGCGAGTCGGGGATACCATTTTTACATTACATTCACATTACATTGAGATTGAGATAGATTCTATGTAGTTCTATGTAGCTAACAGTAGGAAAGTCTGCGTCTGTTTCTGTCTCCTCGGAAAGAAAGCTGAAAGCCGAAGATTTTCACCAGTTGCCAGTTTGTGGAAGGACTTAGGTCATTGGTGACAGGTGGGTAACTGTTTAGTAGTTTGTCGGTTGCATTTTTGCCCACTTCTAGTTTTAGAAGGTTGATATGGTGTATGGGCAGTAAAGACAAAAGAACAAACTCTGTCACCATCTGACATCTGATAAGATTAGATGTACTGTTTCAGCCAAACGAAGCGAAGCTATTAAAAAGCATACATTGACATTCAGCATTTGCTATTCCTTAGAAACACGGATCGGAGCGGAGCCGGTCACACTTTTATGTCATATGTGTGATGCCGAGTTACGCTTTCACTTGTCACACAAGCAACAAGTCACGCAAGTTGCAAGTTATTTATTATGGGTACTAGCTTTGAACTTGTGTCAACTGATTGAGTGACGATTCATAAACTCGAAATGAAAGTAGTTTAGCTGTGAGCAGGGCATATGGGCACTGTTCATTGAACCATGTTCTTATGTAGGATTTTGCAAGTAAATCTGCCAATATAGGTCTGAACTAACTTAGTTTAGCTTAAGTACTTCGAATTTAGAATTCGGCACAACTCAGGTACCTATTTCAGAGTTAAACTTGAACTACCGTCGAGCATAGTAGACACGTTAGAACTGGCTGGCGAAAAATGCATACTGGGGATCCCACATATAACAGACAGTAGATATCATTATTCTAGAGCTACTTACTTACATAAAATCAAAAGTGGTAGAACGGGTTAACACGAAATATTTTAATCAGAAAATAGACAATCGATTAATGAATATTCTTCATTTTTTAGAGTGTCAGCTCAGCTCCTCTCGGAAGTCGGAGTTAACCCCAATCAGGATAATTCTTTTTTGGAGAGAAGGCCTGCTGACAAGTCATATAACATCTGAGGCTACAAAATGCCGAGACCTAAAATTAGAGCTAAAGAACCGGAAGCTCCAGACACGCTGGAAAAAGTCAAACCAAGATGCTGTGTGGTTTGCTACAATGACTTCACACCGTTTCCCTTCGACTCGGAGAAGTGGAATTCGAATATGATCAAAAATTTCTACATTGCACTCAACATAGCGTGGTCAACCTCTGGAGAGGAAGACGATGATGACGAAGAAGTGGTCTACCTGCCGTTTTGTCCACAGTGTCACACAAAAGTGTCAGTTATGCAAACCTATCAGATTGAACTACAGAATCTTCAAGCAAAATTCAACTCTGTGCGCAACGATTTAGCATTCAGTGTCGTAAAGAGTATCGGGAAACATACCAAGGACGGACCCATAGTTCAAATACGTCAGCAAATATTTGAGAGTAAGTTTTAGTGAAGATGAAGTATTGAAATCTGCAACCGACATTATTTAGAAAAAAATGTCATGAAGTGGATATAATGGTTTTTCTTAATACTTAATACTTTAAAAATACTACTTAATTCGTAAAGCCTAATTTTTGTTGTTTTATTTCAAACTCAAATATATCACAACAGTTTCATTTTTTATGAATTAGTACCCATAGCGTCTTGCGTAAGCGGGGGTTTTGGTTGATGTATTCATACGTGTGTTCAATTGCTCACGAAATTGTATCTTGTGATGTATTTCAGAATGGAAACTCACATTTGAAGAAAAACAGAAGGTTGAGAATATTCAAGACGAGGTTGGTCTTGAGTACATCGCTCATGACCCATCCTCTCGGCCTCATGTTTGTGGAATTCATTTCTGCAATTGTCAACGAGGACCATCTAAACCAGGACCAAGCCGAAGCGCGGATCCGGGTAAAGAAGAAGTTGATGCAACAGGATTACAGGGAACTTCTACGGAACTTCTACGAAGTATTAATTCAAACGGAAACGGTACTTCAGGCAATTCTCGGAAGACCCTGACTCAAGGCAGGAGATCGGTTGGTATGAACGGTGGCATGCCTGTCCTATCTAAGATGGTTCAGATAACTACAAGCCCGGCCAAAGGTCGTCAAAGTGGTGGAAGGAATTCCACTTCAACAGTTCCAAAGCTTATCCCGTTCCGAAACTCATTTCAACAGAGGAAAATGAAAGCATTTGATGGAAAGTTTCCTGTAATACCTAATCTTTCGAGGGCAGCCAGGAATATGAATCTCAGCGAAGGTGGTAATTCCCAGAAGCTCCAGCCTCCTGCTCTCATGTACGTTGGACACGACACTTTACCGAACAGGGATTCTCCATCAAAGTTTCCCGGAGGAATCCTTTCCAAGTTTAATGAGTTTGGTGAAACAAAAGAAAGAACTAAATCAGATATTCAACCTCGTGTGCCAAGTCACATTGTACCGAAGACGCCCATTCGGCAGCCAAGGAAGTTTGGGGTTCGAACTACTGGACTTCCTTCTGCTAGACAGCGACTACTAATGCAAGGCACTCCCGCAAGGAATGCTAACAGAGCAAGACTTTCCGGAAATATTAGAAAGCGGTCTGACCCTGGAGTACTTGAGACCGAAATTGGACCTTTACCTTTTGGAACTCCACCGAAGCAAGGAAAGCGTAAAATTTCTGCAGGCTCCCCTGACTTTGTGGAGTAAGTGAAAACTAACGTACTTAATTCCGCTTCCTAGTTAAATGTATATAGAAACGCTCATAAAATATTGGTTATTCAATGGTAAACTAAAACTTTATGTGCTATGTGGAATTTAGGCCAATTTCGAAACAAGCACGAGTAAGTGGAAGCCTTTCTGTGTCTCCCAGACGCAGCGGGACTGTCAGACAGCCTATTTCCAGCAACGCTGAAGCCGAATCTCCTGACGAAGAAGAACAAGACAATATTACTCGTACTCGTGGATCTTCTAGATCTTCCAACAAATCTTTAATTGATTTCATGCCCATATTGGCCGAGGATGGTAAATCTTTTTAAACTAAACTAAAATTGTTTAACATTACTTCTTGTGTATCGCTTAATCGCTTATCACGAGTTTTATTGTGAGTTTCGTTCAATGATGTAGTAATTATCGATTTTGGGCTGTAGCTTGTTTTGCGAAAGTACACCAGGACACCAGACCAGACTGAACTCAAATGAATTTTTTTTCCAGGATACTATCAGTGCCAGTGGTGTCCAAAAGTGTACAGTACCTTGTCCAGAATTCGGAGACATGGATCATTTGAACATCCCGAGAAGCAAAAAATTCAATGTGAATTTGAATCCTGTAACAAGGGCTTCACAAGTGATGTAGCTTACAAACGACATTACCAGCACCAGCATAAAATCTCACTAGATGGTTTCATAACCATGACATGTAGTGTATGCTCAAAATGTTTCATCAAAACATCCTCTTTTAGAACACATCTCAAGTCCCATGGTTTGTCAATTACTGAAATCTCACTTGCGGTTGAAGCCGCGGAAGCACAACAAGCCTTGGGAGGACTTCCAAATTACGAAGGTGAGGATGTGGATGGTGCAGAGGATGATGAATTTGATGATGATTTTATCAAAATAATTCCGGAAGTGAAAATGGACGTTGAAGGAGAAGAGAATGGTGTCGGAGAAGAAACAGCAGAGCATCAGGTTACAAAAGTAAAGCGGAAAATTACCATTCAGCGACCTTTTGGTATCCGTAAAAGAAAACGAAGGGGAAAACATTCTTCCCCGAAAATTATTGTCCCGCCAGCAACCACTCGCAGGCGAAATCCAAAACCTGTACCTGTTGACCCAGTACGAAAATCATCACGTCAGCGTGGGGTTCATATTGACGTTGGTCTGCCCATGTATCCTGCTCGTAGAAAACGTAAGAACAAGGACAAGGATGGAGCGGATGGAGATGAAACACAGGGCGAGGCATCCGAGGGAGTCGCTGTAAAGGATGAGAACAATGAAACAGAAACAGAAGGAATTGAAAGTGGTGACACTGGGTTGAAAGTCAACAATGAGAGCATGGAGGAAGATGACATTTCCGAGAATTTGAAGCATGTTGTAGAGCCTATTACCAAGGTCGAAATAGACGAGGATAGTAAGAGTAAACCAGAATTTGAAGGAGTCAGTGACACCCAAGCCCAAGTTGAGAAAATTAAGGAAGAAAATGCTGAAGATGAGTCGAATACTAATTCTTTGGACGACTCTTTCGTTAGAGGTGCAAAATCGGAGACGACACTGAGCACATCACCAATTCGCATGAATATGAACGAGGTCTTCGCGACCTCGACACCCATGGTGCCGAAATCCACTGCAGAGTCAGCGGATTTGAATTGTTCAATGAATAATGGTGAAGCGGCTACTGTCCTTGGAAGTACTATTGATGAATCTACATTCAGTGTAAGTTGTGGTTCTGAAGACGCGGATGGAACAGATAATGGAGATACGTCCGCTATGAATACTACATATACTCTGGAGTCGACTGGTGAAGGTGAAGACTGTGAGAAGCCAGAGCCAGAGTCAACTTCTTAGGAGTAATTATGTAAGAAAAAACTGACCTGACCTTGTTTCGTGTGTTGTGTACTCCTAGACTCCGTAATGCACTCAAAACTCAATCCTAATTATTGAAGTTATTTTCAACTTTGGCCCAGGCCATCCTATTCCTATTTAGTAGTTACTTCCTCAGATATAGATTAATCAGATTTAGAAACATGTCGTTTTGTGATCTGTATTACTACGTATAGATAAGTAAGTACATCTGTCTGTTCGATTTTATTTGGGATTAGTGATTTTTATTTCAATTTTCAATGGACTGCATGGACAGGAGTAACTTACAACTATGAGTTCCTTACTACATATCTCCTATCATGTATGCATGCGATATGAAACCATGAGTCCGACGTTCGATACACCTTTCTACCTGTTTCGGTTTTCTAATGAACTTCAGATTTTAATCTCGACACGGTTTACTTCAAATGAATAATAAATACATAAACTTGGTATAGTTAATTTAGCCTACACAAGATTAACATAAAAGCCATAGAATCGATTATTTTAGGACATTACTGACAGTAGCAGTAGCAGTCCAGTCGGATTTCGCTTCACCCACTAGGTAGGTACGTATTAGTACTAATAAGCGAGGATTGTCAGAAGTTTTTCTTTATCGTGCGTGCACATTTGGATGTTCCAACATTGACTAGGTAGCCTGATATTCCTATTCCTCCGTATATACAAATTTAACTAATTGTATTTTATTCTGCAGAGAGAGACGTATAAGCGTCTCACTAAACTAAATAGCAAGGACTGATTGATTACAGTAACATTCCTTTCTCTACTCAAGTGCATGATGATTCTGGAACATAATGATTATTCAGGATCTCTTTACTTAGGAGTGACATGCGATGATTAGTTAATCCAAACATGAATTTGAAAAGCTGGAGACAAACTGTCGTCAGTAGAGACAGTTTATCCTTTGACTGCTTGTCTTGGAAGACTATAGGACCTCTCAGCTCACCCTCACTTTCTCCAACTTATTCTTCTGACATTATTGGGGCATTTTCATTGATTCATTGGAGATTTCACGACCCTGAGCATATCTCTCTTGAAATTAAGCAGAATATAGTAGTAGAGTCGTCGCATCCCGTTCCCGTATAATCTCCTAGCATGCAAAATGCAAACAAACGTAGCGTAGGTAGGTTCTAACTCTAAAATCACTTTATGTTCGTGGCGACGTTGAATGATTCAAGGCTATAGACAAGAAAAACTCAGATAATTTTATTCATCGAGATTTGGTTAGAGTTTAGATTTCTTCGAAATGTCCTCGGCTTCGACGTTAACAGAATTTTTTCATCTCGTTCCTTTCCTGGTTTCATGGACCGCATAAACTATATTCTGTTTTTTACTGTTGTTGAGGACATTATAGCAGGACTATGTCCAACTTCAAGCATGTGATTGTTATACAATAACCCTTGTCCCTGTCCCTAAGTTTTCGAATCCGTGGTTATGGGTTGGTATGGAATGAATTTGAAAAGGTTTGTAGTGAGATAGAATGGTTATAATGGTTACCAAATAAGTAATGGGTTTCCTTAATTAAATATATGGATTGTAAATATCTAGCTAAAATGTGTCACATGTTCCTTCGCGCATCCTGCATCACCCTATCGAGGGTTACTTCCGTTAAATAACCTTGATTCTACTCAACTCAATGTATTCCTATTTTGTATACTTGAAGACGAAGGCAACAAAGTGTTTCATTGCACACTAGCTTAGAATTTGTTTGTAGCAGTATTGTGGCAATTGGTTATAACTATGGCTTTTAACGTTTGACAGCATGTTAAGTATTTGTTTCAAATAGTTAATTAATGTATTATATGTATTATAATAAACACTCGTACTCAACCGAGACTTTGTAGGAAATTGTTACTCTTTATTAATATAAAATAAATATTGTTTTCTCTGAAACCTGTAGCCTGTTTGAAAACACTACTACTTTGGAAATTAAAAACTAAAACTACCGTCGTTTCTGGGACTTTCGTTTCGAATTTCCACCTCCTCCGCCGGTATCCTTGTTTTTGTTCATTTGTCCCAATGTACGGAATACTTTTTTACGGAGTTCCTTTTGACGATGCGTCTGCTTCTCTTCCAATTTCTTCATAATCTTCGCCCTCTCTGCAGCCTTCTTTGCTTTCTCCAATTTTTCTTTTGACTCCTTCTCATTCATTCGAGATTTCATGACCTTGAGCATCTGCGTCATCTGTAAGAAACACAGAAGTGAGAAGTGTTAGATTTAGATTGTAATTATTATCGTGCTATAAAATTAAAATATTTGATATTCATTTGATATAATTTGGATAAAGTTGACGTGGACGTACCTTTCGCTCATGCGGTTCTTTGATGACAGCAACCCTTTTGTGTTCCTTGAGTTTTGCCTGGACCTTTGGCTTGTCTTGGTAGGGTAATCGATTCTGAAGTTTCTTCGGTACTTTGAGTGGTTTAAATTCCTTGACCGTTCGTTCAACCGGAGTGTAAAGATGGTCCGGGTTAGGCTCGGCTTTTATTTCACGTTCACGCTTTAGTTGACCCAAGGTTTTGATCACTCGTGGTTGAATTACTACATGAGTGGGTAGACTCAAGAAGAATTTTGGAATATCAACCTTCGCCCATGTACGACAGAATACAATGTCTATAAACAGAATATGACATGAATTTCCACATGAGAAACAATACTAAGAATTACGATATGCACAAAAAAAGAATATTTGCATACAATATATGTACAATACTTACCACTAGCAAGAATTTTATCCTCAAAGGTGGCTCTGAAAGAACCTGGAGGAGCTCGCAGCGGTCTTTTGATTACACCCCGAATTCCAGAGACACTTTTCAGTTTTGCTCCAACAAACTTGGCAACTTCTAGTTGTGAGTTGAACATCCCATCAATAAATGCTGATTTCTTATATATTTTACTTGGGTGTCCGATTAGTTTGAGTTTCTTCACTAACTCAGTACTTTTGTCAATATCAAGAATAGTCCCAGTCAGGGTAATACGAAATCCATCAAACCCTTGTGGAGCAATTCCAAGGATACCTGTACCTTGCGGCGTCACTGGTCCAAAGAAATTAGCCACACAATGCAAATGCTCGGGTGTGTACTTGATCATTCTGAAATAAAAGAATTTATAATGTATTTACACCGCGTTCTCGATGAAATTATAAGATACCGACACCGACACCGACACGGCGTGAGGTTCAATAACAGCAAAGGTTTTCGGACTGCACGCGATACAATTCTGTATTATACTTTACTCGAGATTCGTAAAGGCTATTCATATACCAAATAACTATTTGTTGAGTAATTAAAGAAACGCTTTATCGTTTACCATCAGTAAAGGTGTACCAACGCTGAATCGGTATCAGTACCAACACCAAGCACTCAACGGTGGAGTGGAGATCGGAAAATTAATGAGTTTACCTGTTTCTCATATTATGATCATGAACTGAGTACAGGGCAACAGTTTGAAACCGTCTCCATCCCACGGACATAATCACTGGATCTCTTGTTTTCAGAATCTTAGGATGCCATCGGTGTTTCTTCACACGTGCCTGAATCACGGCTAACGTTTCTTGGTTCGGTGTGTCTAGTGATCCAATAACCAAAGGAGAGACTCGCTGAGGATCAAAGTTCACTATGAATTCATAGGGTAAATGTTTCAACTGGACACGAACATAAGAACCCGGAGCAAGTCCTTGCAAGTCTTGCAGAAGTGCTGGATCCTCAATATTTCCAAAGAATGTACGATTCGTCTGCAAAATAAGCACAATCGAAAATTATACCGAATCCTGAAAGCACATGTTCCAGAACACCAAAAATCCGAACAAATGTAACTGCACCAAAAACTAAATCAAAGTTCTTGAATACCTTAGTTTGCTCTTCAACTTGACTTTTCCAATCTTTGTAGAAGCTCTTCTCACCACCTTCGTCATATTCCATATCAAACTTCTCTTTAAGCTTTTTCTTCATGGCTTCTCGGCTCTTTTCCTTTTTGCCATCTGCAGTTGCTGAAGATTTTCCTTGATCCACTTCAACCTTGAGTTCGGAGTCCGACTCAGCCTCTTCTGGTTTCTTGTCCAATTCCTCAAAGTCACCAAAAGCATCCTCAACATCTGTATCATCGTCATCCAGAAGTTTCTTAGCGGCTTCTGCGTAGTCACCACCAACAAATAAATCCTTCAACCGAACCTCGTTCTCCTCCATTTCTTCTTCACCTGCAACCTCTTGGATGTTACAATTTGCGAGGTCAAAATCCGCCCTTGCCCCCACATTCATGTAGTCACTCGTGTCTTCATAAATCATTTTCTGGAGTGATCTCTTATGGAATCTAGAATAGAAGGCTTCCTGTGCTTCCGAATAACGCATCTGCTTTTCTTTTTCAACCGACTCAGGATCCTCACCAAACCCATACACTTGTTTGACACCTTCCCCAGATTCGTCTGCTTCTGAATCTGAATCACCTTCATCTTCATCCATGTCCTCTTCAACTCCCTCGTCAGCATCGTCAGCTTCCTCTTCGTCAAATGACTCAACACCTTCGTCTTCTTCTATCTCACTATCTCCGTCTTCCTCGTCTGAAACCGGGAT
Organism: Ceratophysella denticulata; assembly: GCA_034694925.1. Classification (NCBI taxonomy): domain Eukaryota; kingdom Metazoa; phylum Arthropoda; class Collembola; order Poduromorpha; family Hypogastruridae; genus Ceratophysella; species Ceratophysella denticulata. The sequence goes on from JAQFYT010002597.1 coordinate 10,106, forward strand.
TTCTTCCACGGGTTGAATAGAAACAGATGTATCTTTGTTTAGTCTTGCCTTCAATTTTGAAGCTAAGCCGAGAATGTTGATTTCAGCGGATTCGTCGCTCTTATTCTTAGGCTTTGTGATTTGATTTTGAGTGGCTTTACGCTTCGACTTCGGTATTTCGACATTATCCTCCTCTTCTGAAGACTCAAGATCGTCACTTTCTTCAGCCTTATCTGCCGTTTCTTCACGTTCTGTTTTCTTGAGGCGTTTAACCTCGTTTTTTAGAAGCACAGTGAAGTCATCTTCATCTTCTTCACGGCCGCCACCATCCGCGTTTGAAAAAATTACTTTTCTACGCATACGGCCATCATCAGCTTGAATGATTTGAATTGATTTTTTATTGGACGCTGAAGTTTCTTCCTCCTGATCCTCTACATCGTCGCCGTCTTGAATCTCATCTTCGGGAAATTCCTCGTCCTGGTCTTGGATTTCCTCATCCAAGTCATCCACTTTTATGTCGGCAGATGTGATTTCTTTTGAAGCAGTAAAGAGCTTAAGTCCAGATGAGTCCATCTTTTCATTCAGTGTAGCCTTGAGGTCCCTCAATTCTCCAACAAACGGAGCAACAACTTGTTGGGGTTCCCGATTCTCATTGTTCCGGAATTTGTTCGGATTCCCGTGGCTATGGCTTCCACCCAAATCAATGTAAACTGCATCGTGGTCATACACAATTCCACCAACACCCGAGAACGGAGCGTAAATCACCTTCTCTTTCTCATTCAACGAACGTCGATGAATTCGATCCTTCAACGGTAACGGACACGGATCTTCTAGTACAGTCACATCTTCCGGAGTGTAGTCACCAAGTCCTAAAACATGAAACAAAAACAAAGGTGTTATATCATGGGGATCGGGAGCTGTAGTACACATTCAGTGTTTAAAATTCTCAAAAGAATTAGTATTTACCAGGGATATGGACCGAGACATGAGACTTGAGAAAGGTCCCATGTACAAATCCATACAAGCAAACGGTTCGGTCAATTTTAGGATTGACCCGGATGTCATCTGGTGAAGTGATGTCTTCCATACGATCAGCTATTACATATGCATGTTCCGAGCGCCACAGAGTTGGGCGGAACTTCATGACAGAAATAAATCTAGCAAGATTGTGTACTTCATTCGTGGGATAGGAATTAGTCATTGGATGATAACCCGAAAGGTAGAATAGTTTTGAGCCAGGATACACTTCTGTCCAAAATCTATGTTTTAGAGTTTTCTTGGTTTTCTTGAGCTGATTTTTATTTTTAAACAAGTCCAAATGTGTTAAGACTCCCATGATTTGAGGAAACCCGTGAACCTATAAGGAAACAATCAAGTAAATACAAAATACCATTGTAATTAAGCTGAAACTTATGAATACAGTTGAAGATATTTCACAATTCACAATACAATATCAAATTACCTAGTAATAGATTTTTCTGTATCATCGTACCTGACAAATATTGAGAAACTCAAAGATTTCCATTTCAAATCCAAACGAAGCATCGACGAGAAGCAGGACGAGGTCTGCTACTTTCGCAATATCAATCATAGAATTGATGTCATTATTGCATTCAATGAGCGTAAGCCTCCGCTTCTTCCCAGACACAATTGTGACCGGGCCTTTCACGTCGTGTAGTGTTTGGCGGGTGCAATTCTTGATTAAATTTTGAAAAAGTGTTGATTTCCCTACTTTCGGTGGACCAACAATGGCAATAACGAATGGTGGAGCTTCTACAGGTGTCCGGTCTACAGTTGGGACCCTCTCTTTCTTCGTCTCAATGTCCTGTGTACGCCGGAATTTCCGCTCGGCCCGAATTGCTGAATTATACGCAAACGCTTTGGGGTTTCGTATTTTAGGGTCAAGAGATTCATCCTTGACGCCCTTGCCCTTCTTCTTGTCCGCCTTGCGACCAGACTTGGAAGCACGATGAGCCTTCTTCTGGTCGTCGCCCTCCATGGTCCGTCCAGTGGTCTTTCAGGTGTCAAGCCAATGACAATAAGTTCTAACTTGCTTTGAACACAAATTTTAAACTATAAATTATTATCTATCGATGATCGATGGACACCAGTCACCAGTAAGTTGTATGCGGGAACTACTAAAATCCACACCCTCCACGGCCTCGTCCACGTCCACGTCGGCCGTGGACGTGGACGTGGCCGCGCAGTGTTGCCGGCTTGTACAAAACGTCTTTGTGGCCGTGGGAATCGGCCGTGGACGTGGCCGTCGGTTCCAGTAATGGCCGTAGCTATCCGCCTTGGGAAACGGGCGTGGCCGTGGACGTGGCCGGGGGGGGGGGGAGGTTTGCAGTAGTGCCTGAAGATATCCGCCGTAGGAGTTTGGCCGTGGACGTGGACGTGGCCGTG
>JAQFYT010002598.1:0-12486 GCA_034694925.1 Ceratophysella denticulata
GCAGACAAATAGCCGCCATAAACACACGATTTATGCATTCTGATTTGACTAAATTTTGTTTACCAAATCTAACCGGATATTGCATAGGCTAATTAACCCAAGCCTAACACGTGCTATGCCTTGCAGAACATATTTTCGTCCCTGCTATATGTTTTGTCCGCTGTGTTTTTTCGCAATACAGAATGTTTTATGCACAAAGGTTCTTGTGCATCATTGAAACGCCATTGGGAATTGTTTTCAGTCTTGCATATTACTGATGCATAATTATCATATTTCATAGTTATGTTTAATAGTCTCATAGTATTTTCATTGAAAGGTTTCGGCGTCAACAAAAATCTTGCTTTCAAATCTGTTATGCATTCAATCTAGTTAAAATTACTATACGAACGCTAGCGAAGATAGCAAAATTCGTTATGTAACACTGGTTAAACTTGCAACGTAGACTAATGTTAAAATTGCACGCTGTAGATTGCATATGCATCGAAATTCGGGAATTATACCTGTAAAGATTTTCTGGAAGTTTGAATATATCATAGGTAGGTACATATCATACTCTTGAACATGCATCATCATAGCATCGGCATCGGTTTTATGTGAGCCTAAAAAAATTGACCTTGATAGGAGTTTGTATGCCAGAATACCGAACCACAACCTGGACACTAATGTAGACACTACATCCTAATTTTTTTTACCCACCTGGACCTAGGACAGGACAGGACCCTATCAGCTGGCAAACAACCGCACTGTTTGTAAAACTTATTTGTAGAATCAGTTTAGTTTCTAGCTGTCAGTTTATAATTTGTGCTTATGCGATAATATAAAATATAACAGTTTATGAAATATTCATGTTTTCCTTCAAGACATTAGTTTCCATGCTACTTGCATTTGCAAATATTTCAATATCTCAGGCCATCACTGCAACGGAAGTGATTCAGATTCCACAGGGAGAATTAATTGGAACAGTTGTACAGTCTCGGGATGGTCGAGATTTCAGACAATTTCTGGGAATTCCATTTGGAAAATTTGCGAAAAGATTTCAGGTGCGTTACCAAACCGTTAAGCTAATTTTCTATGAAACGCTAGAGACGCGCTTTTTTCTAGATGGCAAGTTTAGCTGACGGTTGGACGGATGTTCGAAATGCGAATATGGACCAATATGTCTCCAGCTAGACTGGATGACCGGCCAAGCCGCGGGAGCTGAAGACTGTCTCTCACTCAATATTTATACACCTAAGGTATATTGCACAGAATTTGTATTTAATTTGTCACATTTCAATAATACTATCCCATACTTGGTATCTCAACCGGAACTAAATTGTTTTGAAATTGAATTTAGATAAATTAATTTATCAAATATTTTTATCGACGTTAATTTGAACACCGCCATCTAAATGCAAATTAATTTTTTGAAAAATATATCACGTTCAGGATTTCTGAACACCGGAACGCCAGATTCACAGGGAATATGGGTCTGAAGGACAATGTTCTAGCGTTACAATGGATTCAACGAAATATCGAGTATTTTGGTGGAAATAAGGACAATGTGAATATTTTTGGCGTGAGTGCTGGAGCTGCCAGTGTTAGTTATTTGGTTCTGTCGCCCTTAGCCAAAGGTAGACAAAGACATAATAATTAACATACAAAATGACTGCATTACTGATATTGAAAGTATAGTTTCCCTAAAAGGTCGATATCTGAAAGCGGAAATGCTTTGTGTCCTTATGCCTTGAGCCCGTCTGCAGAAATTAAGGCTAATAAATTAGGATATTTCATGGATTGTCCAACAAGTTCAATGGAGAAACTTACTGAATGTTTGATTGCTGCTGATGCATCGGATATTATTACTAATTTGGGATCACAAGGGTTCATGGTAAGATTTGGGTTTCAAGATTCGATTTTTAGCCAGACATAACCCAGAAAAATATGTTTATTGTCTAGGATTTTCTGAAAGATCGTGGTTTACCTAAAACATTTCCATCCATTGAAACACCTGCCCCAGAAAATACGGAAAATACTTTTCTTACAAAATCTCCATTTGAAATTCTAACCAGCGGCGATTTCAATAGAGTACCATGGATGACCGCGGGGTCAATTCACATGAATGACTGAGCGTTGCAGGCAATGGTAAGCGCTGTCGAAGCAAACACGACATGGTTACATACTGCATATTCAAATAAAATGGTTATAAGCATCGATGTTTCTAGGCATTTTCGCTGACCCTGCCCTAAGGGACATTGTGAATAAAGAATTCGGACGTGTATTACCATTCATGCATTTCTATGACACTTCTGCAGATGACCCCTGCACAGTGAGCGCCGCCATACGAGATTTTTACTTTCATGGAGAACGAAATTTGCCGCTGGAAAATGCTAAGGATGATTTTTCAAATTTGCATTCGGACAGATGGTATTGATTAAAGTTACCTCTTAGTAATAGTTGCTTTGGCTAACTATAATAAAATTATATCGATAAAAGTTACACAAGTTGAACTCGCTGAATATTTCCAGGTTTTTCCACTGTACGCAAGACGCTTCGTTAATTTATGCCAAATACTACGCTCCCGTATATCTGTATTACTTCAGTCGAATAGGTAATTCCATAAGCGTCCGCTATCGTTAATTTTTGAAAAATAGATTTTATGTTAGGATCCGAGCCCGAAATTGCCCATTGGTCATAATCATAATGAAGAAACTACCACAACCCGAAATAGTGCATTTAAATTAATGTGACATTGGAATAAGCTCCAAATTAATTCTTACATAACCGAACCTTATTTATCTAAGCTAAATGTACCCATTTTAGCCGGGTTAGGATAGTTTATTAAGTACTGCTGAAGCCAAGAAAAATTCGTAAAATTGGTTCAATCAAAAATTAAACAAATTGACGTTCTAACCAAACTTAACATAACCAAAATACGCTCATCAGTTGTGGTTAAATCGGGTTATGTTATGTTAGGTTTGGTTTTCCAGTATTCCGTCTTTTAAACATTTTCAAACATTGGCTGCTTTTGGGCTCAGATCCTCATACGTCCCTGCCCTGTACTCAGGCTTCCATTTTAAATATAATTATTACCAACGGTTAACATACCTAATTTCTCTAAAAGGGCAAACTGGTCCACCGAGTCATGGTGAGGAACTTCAATACCTTTTCTCAGGCAAGGGTTACACAAATGTCCCAGTTGAACCGACACCGGAATTTATAAAATTTTCCAAATCAATGGTCAGGCTTTGGACATCATTCGCTAAAACCGGGTAAGTGCCTTTTGACTTAAATGATACATGAACAGACAACGGTTAGTTAGTTAAACTCAATTTTGTCAGTTTTAGAGATAAAGGCGTGGCCTATCCTGATCATGGGTCAGATGTCACTCTGGAATTTTTTTTTTAAACTTTTGCAACTTTTTCGGAAGTATATAACTATGAACTAGTTACGTAACTATTTCGGGGTGTTTAGGTAGGTAACTATTTAGTTTTTATACTCTTTTTGTGTGTGCGTTGAATTATCTAGTTAAATGAAGTTTTTCCCCTTTTTCATGAATGGTTTCCACAGGGAGCTAGGTATACTAACAAACCTACTAATTTTAGGAAAACACGCAATTTAATCGCTGCTGGTTGTCCACCTGAAACCACCATCTCAGAAAAATATTTGTATTAAAGAAGGTTACATCGGTTATCCCACCCATATAATAGGTTAATTGGCTATTATTGGTGATTTTATTGGCTATTATTTATTATTATATTGTGGAAGGATGAATGAAATAAATTAATAGAAATATTATTGGTGATAAATTGAGAAAGATGTAAACATCTTGTAACGTATTAAATCTGAAATTTTTATTCATTAATTATTCTTTATATTTGAAACGGCATATTATTTATCCACACTATATAGAATACCAAATACGGACCATTTCATGGATTTACCCGCAGTACCGGAATGGAAACCTGTGGACCCAATTGAAGACTACCCGCATCCCAAATATTTTCATCTGGACACTGCCAAAATTCGAGAAACAGCCGGAGAATTTCGCTAAAAGAATGGAATTTTGGCAAAGTATGCCGCTCAACGAACAATTTTGTAACAAGGAATTTAGTACTAGAACTATTCGTCGATTAGAACTTTAATTTAAGTGCATTAAAAATTCAAGTAAAAATATTATCGCAAAGTTGATTATATATACAATCCTTTATTCAGGCTTCCACATAAGAATATGTTTGTACAGAGTTCCCATATACTTAGGTGTTTATAGATTAAATATTTCGTTAAGTTTGGTATAATGCGGAATAGTGGCTAGCACACAAGTGGCGTTACCGCGCTGTATTGCAAGACTGATGCGTTGGACGAGGAAAGAACGGGATCGCGGCTCTGCAGTAGCCGCATGCAAACGACCGCCGAGGTCTTTTACGAGGGCGAGGGCCTCATAGCAGAATTTGTAGAAGTGAGCGACGCCTTGGTATTTCCACCGTTTGTTTTGTTCACGGGATTGAGCAGCGGCGCCGGCTGAACGGGAAGTGGCGTCGAGGTGGAAAAAGGCTAATGTGTCAGCACAGGTAGCGTCCCAAAGGAGACACTTTCCTTTAGCCCAAGGTATAAGAGTCAGGCCATCTGGTTTCTTGCCGTCGTCTCGGAAGGTACCATTAAAATGTTAAAGGCGGTCGGGAAATTACCCTAAAAGTTTATGCATTGTATTTTATGTTAGAAAGAATTCGGTTAGTAGACTCGGTTTAAAATAAAATAAAAAAAAATAAAATAAAATAAAAATTTAAATATAGTTTTGGGAGGAAATTTTTGAACTCAGACTTGAAATGCAAAGTGTGTTGTACAAGCGTCGTGATTTTTTACGTAATTGGACATAACATTAGAAGCAATGTAGAATTTTTATTTTTTCGAATTTTTTTTTTTGAACTTGAGATACGAAATTTTGAGAATTGACTATCAAATTTCGAAAATGTTTTTTTTTCAAAATAAGAGAATGCATTTTCTTATATGGTATTTATAGGCTCATTATTCCAACACATATGTGATACCCGTTTTGCAAGAAAAACTTTTTATTTTTCTTTTAATTTTTCGATTTTTACGATTTTTATGATTTTTTTTTAACAACTTCCGGCGCGTTCACTTTTTTTTTTCGATAAAAATTTGAATGAGCACTCCTTTAGGCATTAGGTACATGTGTATAAAATCTCAATACCGGCCCGGGACCGGAACAGTATGCAATTAATTATTTTCGAATTACCATATACGTCATCAACCTACAGGGTGGTTCAAACCCTGGATCCGCATTTATACTGTGGGAGATTTGGAAAAGGAAATACGATGCATAGAACAAGCAGTAAATTGTGCTGAGCTGTTTTCAATTATGAATAGCTCACGTCAGTGTGTTATACTTGACCCAGATGTGACCTCAGAGGTCAGGTCACGACATTATTTTAGTCATTCGGGTATGTACTATATGTACAATTATTTTCAAGTGTGATGTCGTTTTGTAGGTGTCATCAAGTGTAACACAGTACTTTTCATTACATTTGACCTAGTGTAGGTCAATGCAAAGGTCACTAAAATATATTCAAGTTGGGTGTCCATTGGCAGTTCTCATTGAATGGAACATGTTGTCCTCCATGTTCATACTAGACCCAGAGGTGAAATTCCTGGACTTCAAGAAAAACTTAGAGGAAACTTAACAATTTGTAGTTCATTACAAATTTCCTAGGTTTAGGTTAACTTGGTTCCGTAAATGGATTACTAAAGTAATTCCTGTCTTCCAAAATTCCAATCAGTTCTCTCGATTTTTAGGTTTTTTATAAAATAATTTATTTTTGTTATTTTGGATAGAACGTTTTTGAGTTTTTGTCAAGCCGTAGAAATTTTCCTTTTTTCTTGAAATTTAACCGAATTGCCTTTTTGACAAGGTTATCTAGAGACCCTGTGCATGTAAAAAACAAACCAAATCCATAATGCTATTTGTTTGCCTGGGTCTTTCGGATTCCGGCTTCATAATAAGTTTAACAATACACATATATCGAAGCTAGTACTTTGTGAAACACCGCCTTTAGAACTATTTGATTAAAGTATACTCGTCTCTGATGGCCAATTTGTAGCCAAAATTATTCAAATAGTCATATCGTGCATACCGATTATTTGTAGACACGATAGACTTAGTTTTTTATCTTGAAAACAGTGCACCAACAGGAAAAACTCGGGAAATAAAATTAGGAACACCAATATAGTTTTTATTTCAACTTCAATTTTGATTACATACTTACTGTTAAAGTTACGCATTTTAAAAGTTTGATTTACCAAATCAAGCTTGAGCCTTGAATCCAGCTATTTTGGTGCACAACTGAATTTGTTGCACAAATATGCACAGAAGTTGGTTTGTAGTTTCATAAACAAAATTGTGCGAATGGTGATAAAAATATAGTTTTTATGTTAACAGGTATATTCAATTCATAATTAAAAGAAAGTTGGGCAAGAGTATCCCATTTTTTATTATGTTACTCATGCTCATCCTCCAGTGTATCTCAATACTTGCAATCGCCAATAACATTAAATTACCAATAGGTGCGAGTGTAAGATACGTGGCTATTTGACACTGATTTTGATTAGTCATGATCGAGGAAGTTTGAACCGTCATAATTTGACTCGTCTGACTCATTATTGGGTTGCCTTTGAGTGTAATTTCTAATTGGCATATCGATGGATATACAATTTCAGTTACTCACGCTATCAATCAGACAACGCACGCTGTAGGAGATTGGTAAGGAAGTTCATTCCGACCGCAAACCAAATGCGTGCCAAAATATTCTGCACGTAGTATTCGGCCTTGTTGTGGATAATATATAAATCGTGATATCAGATTAGTTTCTCAGTACACGCCTTACTTCTGCCATTGCATAACAATCTCACACACTTTGCATAATATTGAACGCTAACAAGTTGTCCAAATTAAAACAATTTTTCGACATGTGCAACGAAAAGTATTCCGCGTCCAACACTGTTGACGAGTCAGCTGACCCTGTTCAGCTCACCCGTTTCAACCAACGACGTTTCACGCTTCCATTCCTGTCAACTTCAAACGAAGCCCCGGAAAAGTTGGTAACCGAAGTGATCCGACCGTTCAAAGTCTACGACTACGTTTTGAGTGACGAAGAGCTGGAAAATGAGAGGCCATTTATGCATGGACGAGTTCCAATTCCGCCAGAAATCCTGGTCACTCGCCCACTATTCCCTGTTAACACCCGCGAGATTCTAAGTGATGAGGAGATTGAGAATCAACGCCCATTTATGTCTGGACGCAAGAAAGTTCCGAAAGATGTGATTGCCGCTCGTGGTCATCGCCATCTCCATGACGTTTTGAGCGACGAGGAATACGAGAACGAGCATCCGTTTATGCATGGACGGAATAAGATTCCCAAGGAAGTCGTTCAAAATCGACGCTATCTGATGATCACACCGGCACTCAGTGATGTGGAGTTGGAAAATGAGCGCCCGTTTATGCATGGTCGGAAAGATCTTAATCCGGAATTGGAAGGACGGCGACATCAACGCCGAATTATTGACTTCTTCAGTGATGGAGAAGTTGAGAATTTGGAAGAAATCCCGGTTACAAAGAAGATTGTACGGAAGCGACGTTCTCAGCGAAATAAAGGTAGATTTTAATAGTCATTCATTATTTAGAATATATTTTCAAGTACTAGTTTCAGTAATGTGTACGAATCTTTTTTTGTGTTTTAGAAGCTGCCGAAAAGAAGCGCTTTCGCACACCATGCCAAAAATTCAACGAATTTCGTAAGGAGTCCTTAGTTCCTGGTAAGTTATATTCCATCGCATATTTCAAACACAAAATTTACAACGTATTCATGCAAGTGACCATGATTCCAATTATGTGTTTTTCTGTATAGCTGTGAAATCAGTGCAAAAATTCTTCAGAACAACCACAAACGCGGCAAAGGAAAATGTTGTGGTTGCAAAAGACGTGATGCAGTCGAATGAGTTCAAGGAAATTACAGCAAAATTGGTCAAGAAACCCATGAGTCACAAGGAAGAAAAGGAAGAACGCCGAAAGTCGGACTGCATTGCCAAACTTTTGAAAGCCAAAAATGAAACTGCTTCACTGTTTAATGAAAAACGTGCTTCTAGGGCAAGAACAAAGGATGACTCAGTTCCAGTGGATAAATAATTTGTCACTGTAAACGGCAGTTTTATTTATTTATCTGAAATACAGGATTTGGTATTTACTATTTACTACTCGAATTACTGTATAAATTGATTGAAACATCGAAAAATAACATTTCGGGAATAATTTGATTAAACTGTATTTTTGTTTTGTAAAACTGGCCAAAAACAAATATGGATGGGCAATTGTTATAATAAGCATGAATTATTAGAGCTAATGGATGTATGTATGTAAAATTGCATTTAATGCATTTGTTCTTACTTTTGCACCAACGCTTATTAACTTAATACTACTAGTACATATGTAACGTATTTTAAAAAGCAAACGAGCAAGTAAATACTCTATAGAAAATCAATACTAGCTATGAGTGATAAAACGATACTTTCCGCTATTTGCCTACAAGCTACACCTTACAACCTTGAGGATATTCTCGTGGACGAATTTTCATTTCAATCCTTTTGAGTGAATAAAATAGCGTTTTTTTAAAATCATGCCAAAACACACCATTTTCACCTTGAGTAATTTCTCCACCAACTTTATATATTCCGTTTGGATTTACCTAAAAAAAATGTATAATTTCAATTTAGTGTGCACTCAGGTGTCAATTTTGTATTGAAAATTAGTCAATAATAAATAACTGGAATTTACATGAGATCTTTCGTTGAACCACCAGCCTCCATTGTAGTTTCTCGCACAATTGTTACTGCTCAAATCATTATCCCTGTCCTTGGTTGAAAACGCCATTCCACTGCTATTGTACGAGCTGTATGCCGTTATTAAGGAGTCACCTGCGTCAAAGTTACTCGTTTAACGTAATTGAAAATGTTTGAAAGATATCGTGTTAATTGTTATATTGCCTTATCTGTGAGACCTACCAGCTGACCCAGAATATCCCGATATTGTCATCCGATACAACTCGGAAGGTCCTTCAACCTTGAACCAATCGTATTCCGCATATTTGGATTCATTTTCCCAATCGGTCAAATCAACACGAAGTGACTGTTTTCTATTTTCTGTAAGTGCTGCAATGTGTGGAAGACCTTCAAAAAAATATTACATACAGATCCGCAAATAATACTTTGATATGTGAGAATTCTTATAACCTAGCCAAAATGTGAAGCTTTGATTCCCAAATCCAGTTTCGTAAGCCAGCCAGTCTTGATTGAAGTCGACTGTTGGACCCATAACGTCATCTCTCCGTTGAAAAACTGTCCAACCGCCACCGTTAGTGCTCATATCACAATACACCTGTTAGAAAATAGCGCAAATGACAATTATATTGATTATTTTAAATACAGTATAAGAGGTTGGTTCAATTTATGTATATACCTTCACTTTCCGACTCAAATCATTACGGTAAGGGTAAATGGCGTAAACCCTACTTGTAACATATCCGGAACGTTGAATTGAGCAGCAGTCCTTAGATCTCTAAGTACAACGGAATACAATATAATACCCATATATCGTAGATTAAAACAAATATTTTACAAAATGAGGGCTATAATACTGACTCGCACTGTTGCTTAATTGGATATTAGCTATTGCATTCAACTTACAACAACATTCTGAAGAACATCATGTTGTATATGAAACGTCTCTTGAATATCGTTCAATCCCGTGATTACCGCTGAAAACTGAATTACGGAATAGATTTAATTAATTTCAAGCTATATTCTCAGCAGCGAAGCACAGGGAAATTATTAGCTTGAGTGTTTATGTATAAACTGTTTGATAAAAAACAGTAGTTTATGACCAACAGAATATCGTTCCGTAAGTACCATCTTTCGTAACAGCTTTGACGTATTTTAAAAATAAATCTTTTAACTGAATGATGAAACAAAATAGAAATATGTTATCGGCTTAGTAAATTGACTATTATATCTTTTAAAATGAATATTACCTTGGGTTCGAAGTTTTGAATGGAGTTGGTAATTGCATCAAAATTAGCCGAAACCGACGTATTCATTTGACCTATTTTACCAAAGTTTGTTTCCGAGTTTTCTGCGGCAGCAACTGTAATATTTTCTAGATTGTGTATTTGTGCTGTTTGGTTATGAATATTTGTTGTGAGTATCGTTAATTCGTCAAGCGTTTGATTTAAGCTAGATTGTTGAACGTCTTGATTTGCTCTGGTAGTGTCTAGTTGTTCCAGTATAATTCCGCTCATTTGAGCTGATTCCAGCGTAGAATCATTCTGAACAAATTAAATCATAAATAGAGCTAGGTATTTGTCTATTTGGCGCAACATACTGCATAATTTAATTATATTTCTCAACATGTTTTACCAGCTTGGAAATTAATTGGCTCAAAGTGACCTGAAGCTCTGTAATGTATTTTTTTGCTGCTGCGTCCTATTAATATTTGCAAAATATTTAATTTCAAATGTCATCACTCTTAACGCATTCATTTTTTAAAAAGTCCTTCCGCACTTTCTCCAGAATGAGGTTTTTAATCTCGTTTCTTAAGGCTTCAAGTCCATGCACTCGCATTTCTTCTGTCGATTGTTGCTGCAATTTAAAAACGAATACATGATTAGTAGATTTGTTTATATTTTTATATAATTAAATATACTTAAATAATGAACTTGTAGAATTGCGAATCTACATATGTGAACTGATATAATAATAATTTTTATGCGGACCTAACAGGAAAACTGGACAAATGGGATGTGTACCATGCAAATGGAAATTTATCAAGAAGTCGTACCATTTTTATAACGCTTCTCTTAACAGCAGCCATTTCTGATTTCACGAACTCAATCTCGGTAGTTCGTTCTGCATTCTACAAATAAAGTATTAAAATATATTATTGTCCATAGTATTTCATTTTCCCTCACATCAAAATAAAGTATAATTCTGGTTACCAACTCATCGGTATAATTTTGAACTTCGACTCGAATTGAATCCATTCCATTGTTAATTCCGGTTAACTAAAATGCAAAACAGGTTGACTTACATTTTCTAAGTGAAAGATGCCAAAATGTATGTAAAACTCAAGCGTTCGATATTGTTTTCGATCAGGTCAAACTCACATGAGTTATCACTTTGTTAACAAGTCTTTCGTAATGATCGTCATCTCGTCGGGCTTCAAAATCCATTAGCCTGTCTGCATCATCTTTGTAATTCCTTCTCTGAAAACCATGTAGGTAATTATTAGCTAATTATTCAGGTTCAATAATTATGATTAAGAGCCAATATTAAATATCCAATTTGAGTTATAATTTTTGTTGTCCAGAATCAAAGCTTTTGCATATACAACTGCAGGTTTATTCTTAAATCTACATTCAGCCAGCGGTTAGATAACTTTGGGAAGTAAGCTTAACGAATATAAGCTATAACTAAGGTTGACAATGCATGTTATCTATTATGAATACTACGAGAGAAGGTGAAGCATAAAGACAGAATATATATTAATAGAAACTACTTTACCGATTCTTGTTGAACTGCTTCTCGGACAGCACTGATTTGTCGTTTCATTTCTATCTCCTGATGGTAAACAAAATGCTATTTCCAAAACTAATAACAAGTAGATCCATTTTTTAAATTCTTTGCTTTGAATTTATCTCACCAATCGACTTGCACTATTTCGAACGTCTAATCTCACGGACGCTAAAGCATACTGAACTCCACGCAACTGGAATGATATGAAAATCCGTGTATAAATATATATCTGTCCTTCAATATATATAAATTATACTGAGCATTGCGTATTAAAGTCTTATATTTTTTACCATCGATGATTTTGTGCCTTACTTGTGAAATAATCTGACTGACTAGCTTCGTATTATCCTCAGGGTTGCTCTCAGATTTAATACTGGAACTGTAAATACATATTAGTATTTGATAGCTATTAATGAATAAATATTGTTGAGGAACTTGACAAAAATCTAAAAAACTTGCCGATGTTGTTCTGTTGACGCCTGTGACGAATAACGTGGAGCTTCACTGTGAATTAGGAGTAATAATACAAAATGCCTAAATAGTTGAACAGTGAAAAAGAACTTCGCCATGATGATTGCTACAATACTATAAAAACTATTTATTACAACATAAAAAACCTGCCTAACGGCACCTTGGGACCAGAAGGTTGCGGGCAATATTAGACCGACTACTGTTTGGCATTATAAGAATTTGACGAATTCTAGTAATTCGTTTTAGTTATGTTTACATAGCTGCAAAGTTTTAACCAATTTATATATTATCTTTGCTCGATTGGGATTTTTGACCACTATTGAAAAATAAGTGTTACTTCAATAAATTTTCATCGCGCACAAATATTGCTTCAATGGTGTCTAATTCTTATATGATATT
>JAQFYT010002599.1:0-12485 GCA_034694925.1 Ceratophysella denticulata
AAAAAAAAAACATAAAAGGAGTGCATGTATAAAATGTCAAGAGAAAGTGCGTTTGTAAATAATTCCATTGCGGAGAGACCTCCATTGACATGTTTATGAATATTGGATGAATGGGGGAAAGGGGTCCAAAACACAAAAAGCCCTATCCTTGTCAAATATAAATGTATCCACTGCAATTTGAGTTCTTTTTGACTCCATCCATGCTCTTCGCTCTTTCTACTTCGAAATTCGGACGCGACATGGACGTACGTGGATTGAAGTAGTTATATATCGGTTCCAGGTCAGATTCGTATTGACCTTTTGACCCGGACCGGACGTAATTATGTAGCTGTAATTTTGGAGCATGCTGTTCACTGTTAAGATGAATCAGATCCTTTGTGAAAAAATTCAAATTACTGCAAATGTAAGGTGGGAAGTTTTGGATAATTGATGTTTAAAGCTGCCTTTCAACATGATTGAGGATTTCTCTTTGAAACCACCCTCAGAATATGATTTCGGCGCGTTTAGATGACACATTGGACTGGACTTGCCTAAATGTCCGAGATGGAATTGACGGTTGACGGTGATATGGTCCTTCATGAATGAATCAAATCTCCTTGTCTCCGCATGGAATAAATGACCAGATGTCCAACATGTCTCTGTGCTCATAGCTCTTTCGAACTCCACCCGTCCAACTGGACATTCATTTTTATTACAGGCTACGAGTTTTGGACATGGACAGGGGTTCGTTTCTCGTCTACAGAGAGAGACCCAGACTTAGCCCATGAGCTAAATGAAAAGATATTTGTCGGAATGCTCGAGTGGGTTCTGGGTAGGGTTCCGTCAAGTGAAAGTAAATGAAAAGTATATGAGTCTCTCCTTCTTCTTCTCGGATGGATTATGTTGCTTTTTCTTTCCCTTTTCTTTTCTTCTATTTTTTTTTCTTCTTTTTCTTCGCAAAGAGAAAATTGGATTGCTCGGACATGGTCAGCCATTTTTGTTATTTCTTTTCCACTGTTATTGATGAGCTTTGCTGGGCTGGAGACAGGGATCTCGGAGGGATGTAGCTGCACCACTATAGCGCCATATAGTTTGCTTCCCTGCTAGTCTATCTACAGCTGCCTCCTGGTCTTTATCTTGGATGCTCTCTGATGTCTGATACAGTAGTGGACAGGCATTACAGTTTCTATATGTTATGGTTTACAGTTGTTCACTTCAGATTGGACATACTTCGGTATACACTAAATGTGTAAAACGTTCAAAAACCAGAATTTGACGATAATAGCCATAGCAGAAGTTCTTATGCCTATTTCGTCTGGTTTACTTGTCTCAAGATAACAAGTTTGTAGAACGACCCTTGAAATATGATTTTAGCGCGCTTTTGAGACACATTGCTGGGGCATGCGCAAGGGAATGTTTTTGCAGAATAGGCTAAGTACTGGTACTGAACAAACAGGACACATACCTGCACGTTACCCGCGCAGAAACAGGAGTCCAGTGCCTAAGGTACACATATACCTTGTGAATCCTAGCAATTACAATTAACCACTTTTGTAAAACCATCAAGACTCCGTAACGTAACATATAAGAATTAGACGAGTAGTAGATATACCTCGAGTCTTTTAGAATTGAATTCTTCTAGTGATATTGGGTGTAGTAGTGGTTCTGTCATGCCATAACAAAACGGATCAGTCAGGATTCGGATCGGAGCTCTTAAGCGAAATGAGAAAAAGTACTTCTCGTGCACTGCAATTCCAATACTAAAGTTAAATGAAAAGGCTTCAATGCTTCAACTTGAACTACGTCAAGACTTTTGATGTTTTTTCTATCATTTTTGCTTCGAGTGACGTAAATTGACAAGCGAGGAAAGGGTGACGGATGTTAATGTTCAACGTTAACCCGCTCGCTCATCTAACGCTTTTTTTATTAATAAAGCGTCGACGTCCTCTTACCCCTTTCCTCGTGCATACATACCCGCTTTGATTGAATTCACATATTGGTTTCACAACTTTTTGCTCGCCGGAAGGAATTTGGGGTAGGTATGTCGTATGTCATTGGAGACATGTGTCGTAATAGATGGGTGAAAAAGCCGTAGCTTAGAAGCCTAAGTGTTTTAACAAGCATATTATCATGTCGTGAAATTTTGAGATTAAGATCCTACATATGCGCAGTGTCGATTTACGTTTCTATCCTGTGGCGTTTAAGCCAATTTAAGACGCGCGAAAATTCAAAAGAAATACCAATTCATTTTCACCAGTATAATGTCATTGTGCTGGCGCGAAATTCATCTGAAAAGGCACGCAAAATTGTTGTCAAATCCGCAAAAAATTGACTTCTGATGCAATAGAGACACCATATTACCACGAAATTCAAATCCTGATACTATCTCAAATAACTAGTAAATCCCCGCAAAATTTGAAATCCGATGCGATGGTAAATGAGCGCAAAATTCAAACGATGACGCAGTGTTAAATTTTCTCGAGATTCGAGCTCCTATGCAAATGCCATGTTGTACCGAATCTGCACAAAATAACTCATTAAGTGGGAATTGCCCCTGAAAGCACCCGGATGATATATATATATGACGGATCTACGACATAATGGTAATGGTCCCGAATTGGATTTAAATAAACACCCATCCCTCACTTCGTAAAAAGCGAAGCGTGGTGTGTGTGTATGGCGGGAATAAAGCGGCTCACCCCATGGGAGGCTCCCTAGCATTTAATGCATTAATATTCCGCATGATGGATTTAATATGGAATTATAAGGAGACAGAAGAGGGTAGGGCGGAGGAGGGTGAGAAAGACGGCGGGAGATAGGTCCCTGACATATGTATGAATTGACATTGGGGTTAATTGGACACTGATTCACCCTCAGCTCAGTGCCGAAGACCCAATCCAGCTCCGCACTAAAAAAAAACCGAATACGTACAGAGTAACAGGAGGACGAGTGTATAGACAGGCATTTGTCAGGAGAGTATTACATATTTATATGGATTAAAGAAGGATGGTAGGGATGATTTATTGAAGAGTGTTGAACATTGAACAGAAGCCGTCTAAACACCCGAGCAATCGACTTTTATGATCAGGAGATGAGTTGGCTGTAAATTATACAAAAAGAATTGGCAGTATACGCGTTGACGTTTACTGAAGTTTTGATCTAAAATTACAGCGGCCAAATCTAAATGATAATTTTTATCTTTGCATTTATTAAGAATTTGCTATTTTAACCGTTGAACACCGGGATTCGGATTGAGCTACAGATAACCTTGAATTGCTCACTTGAGTTTTAAATTTTAAGTTAGATATTTTATATTTGCCATCAAATAAACAAGCAGAATGGACCAGACACTGCAGCACGAACCCAGGGTATCGCGATACCATTTCATAACAACTCAGCTGAATTTCGTTCCGCATGCTTAAAAATTGACATGCACAAACTTCACATAGCTGTACAACACTGAAACTACAATTAAGCAATAAAATGTCCAACTTCGTTCAAATCTGCATAGTTTTACCATTAAAACTGGATTTGCTTAAGTTATAGTCATTTCTAACTAATTACACGTTTTTACACTACTACAGCTATCAGCATAAAAATGTCGTAAAGGATTTGCAGGGATTGCCGCAAGGGATGAGTTCTGTACCCTGTACCTAATATTCAACTTAAACGAGTCAGTGCAGTATCGGTTTATGTTTGAAAAGCTAAATGCAAGCAATACATTAGTAGAAATAATATTCGTATGCAGTATTTGAGGTTTATTTTCTGCAAAAGGGTTTAAAACAGTCTCAATCTTTAGTTAAGCATAATTTAGCGCAAACTGTGTACATATATTTATTGCTACACGTTACAGATTCACTTGCCCCTTAGAGCATTTTTGAATGTTATTCTAAGGTGTCTATCTTGTAGCGGTGTTTCGGGAACTAAATTAATTCCAGGCATATGCTGGATAGGACAATAAATCGTGGAAATATTTCTAATTCCGTAAAAGCCTGAACTTGGTTTTCTAGGAACGTAGGACGCTCCGGCCTAAATTGTAGTCAACTTTGAATATTTTGTAATAATATTACGACGAGGCTTTTGTCTGTCGTCACGAGGAGAAAGGCAGACGAGAGCAGAAACGAGATGAGGAAAATGAGTGAATTAAAAAGCCCCAAGTTCCTTGTAAATATTCATGAGGCTGGGAGTAACTAACGATTGGGGCATAAATGAAGGAGAGTTGAAGTGAAGAGAGGCTTGGGGAAAAGTGGATGATGGGAGAGAGGGGACATTGCAATTCCGAATGAAATCCTCCCTTTTGAGTAATTTTAGGAGCCATAAGCAAATAAATCCATATGAAAACCCCTAAACTTCCTACTAGTCTAGCTCTCTGGCTTTTCTTCATTTTATGAGATTTGATTATGGAAATTCTGCCCAGGCAGTTAATTCAGTCGTAGGGGTTACAATTTTGTGCTCTTACAGAGGTTTACCCTTAATTTCATTGCTAAAGGTCTTACAGGACGGACCATGCTCAGCAGTGCGTGGCACACGACACACGACAATAGACTGGGAAATGCAAAAACTTAAACTTTCAACCCGTTTCAAAGCGCATTTGTATATTCTTGTATATTCAATGTGTTGGACTAGCGTATTGCACGAGCTTTCGGAACGTTTTGGCTTCGTACGAGTACGATTTGTAACTATTTTGAGGAGAGTATGAAGTTTAGCATTAAATTGAAAATTTAATACAAGCCACGGCAATTAAAGGCTATAGCCATAAGGCAAACTATTTAATGTACGCAAACTCTACGGAACCTACTTCTAGGTAAGCCGATATCGACGACCCAAGAATTTTCTGAAAACTTGATGTCGAGTAGCTTCCTTGTTCCTGACAGGGTGACTTAACTTAAAATCCAATTTCAGTAGTCTTCCCTGGGGGTGTACTGTGTGCGCTACGAGCACCAACGAACGTCAGGTGCATTTATGACATTACTTAGGTATGGCTGAACATTTGAACGGGTGGATGTAGAACCGATTGAAAATTAAATACGATGTATTGCACAAATGTAGAAATATCCCCCAAAAAAATTTTATGAACCTCCCAGCTAACTCTAAAATGCAATTATCCCTGTTCAAATAATCAAACTCATCCCTTGTCCATAGACTAAACCCACGCCTGCTTTGTGTGATGACGATCAGATGTCAGAAATCCGGGGAGAAAATTGACACTCTCATATTTCACGCGTCAGAGCCTTTGCCCGTTGTCCATGTGTGAATTCTCTAAGGGATATTGGGGCGGGTGGATGTTGGAAGTTAGTAGCCTGTCCTCAGATTACCTTTTTTTTGTGTTCAACCCCAGAAAATCCGGATTTGTGTGCTTTCACCCTTGGAAAATAAATCCTGCTTTCTCTCACTCTCTCAGTGGTATATACCACCTTAGATCGTATGGCATAAAGAACTTGAGTTTCACTGTCCTGAGAATGTCCATCCCTCCCAAAGGACAGTATTTTTAATATCTTTCCATTAGAGGTATCATATAAATTTCTGTCAGAGTCCAAGTGCAAGTCAGCCCAGCCAAGCCAAACCCAAGCCAGCAGCGGCCAGCCCAAAAATCGATGGTCAAGCTCAATGGTCAACGCCATAGGCTGGAAGCTGGTCCACGGAAAAGGACTATACAAGAAATTTTTTTTCGTTATTTTTCTCTCGTTCCATGGCCTGGCCCCGGCGCCTGGGCACTGGACATGGCTCTACCCTTATTGATCCATCTCCACTCCACAAACTGTCCAGTTGTTATTTTTGGGAGGATATAGTCTTATGAGATCAGGCGGCTGGGCAGGAATATGAAAAAAAAAAGTTTCGGACGACGAGAGAGAGTGATAGGCTCTCGTGGGGAAATAAATGACCCATCACTTTGTCCAGAGTATTACAGAAAATGAGTCTGTATTTGTTTTGTGTCCAACTGGGCTGGTTGGGGTGGGGGGTCTTGAGATAGTCAGATCAATAGCTCTGATGTGCGGAAGATACACAGGGGCAGATATTTATGCGGGTAGTTCTTGTAAATCCACCGTCCTCCGTCGTCGTCCAGAAAAAAAAAAGAAATTGAATCAATATGTCCAAGTCTGTCCAGAAAAGACCTCCGCTTTAGGATTTGACTATTATTACAGGGACGGCTCAAGGAAGCTCGAGTGAAAGCTTTGGTGGAATCTTCCAATGATTTTACGACGATTGGGGTGACGCGAGACGTAAAAAACGATGCTTCGAGAACCCGGGCTCGTTTGAATCGCAAATTTGGATAAATGTGTCTTAAAGCTTAATGCGCACCAAAGTGTCGCTTTACAAATACCCGCGTTATACGCATGAAATTTTACAGTTTCGTACCGAGTTGTCGCGCTACTGTAAAACCTTCGGACTTTCGGACAAAATTGAGTGCTCTCAATCGGCTGGACATTCAGGGGAAGGGAGAAGATATAAAAGAGACTTCTTTCCTATTTGCTATGGATGATGTGTCTGGTCGAGGAACTAATCTGGGAACCGGACCCAGATGTCAACCTTTGAGTGGATGGATTCTACCAATACTTCGTCCATTTACCAAGGCATCCAGGAGGCTTTAAATCCGCTACAGTTCCTCCGGAGCTCAGGCGGTGTGAGGGGTTCGTTCGAAATAATCACGGAAACACGACACGGGTATTATTATTATTACTTTGTTTTGGGGGAACCTACTACTCGGGTTGACACTTTTCCCTCATCCCCTGTCTATCTATGTATATATAGATACGAAGCCTGTACAATGCACAATGCACAATAATTGAAGTTCCGGAACTGTTCGACTGGAGGCCTTTTCGCTGCGGCAATTTCGGAGTGCCAAATGTATTCCTGGACTCAGGATTAGGGATCAGAGAGACAGCTATTGGTGTTAGAATTTGGGATTCGGGTCACCGCTCGGTTGAGATCAAGTGGTTTGGTGCGGTATTGGCTACTGCCGACACGCTAGGGTCACCACGGGTCATTGGTCTAGTAATATGCGGTATATATCAAACCGGCCAAAATAACGATAACCAGCCATCTAATACTACATAGCACTATTACGGTAATTATCCGTGTATTGGAAAATATGCGAATTTCTGTGACACTAATTTGTTTCACAATTAGCTATATTTAAGACGCATGTTTGATTAACACAAACATTTCTACTACAATTCACATTGAAAATATTTACAAGCTGCACACAGCCTTGCCTCAAGTAAAACCCAGTCTTCAGCAAACCCGGTTCAAGACCCTTTGCCTGACCTTCACGCAACGACCCAGACCCACTCGTGCTTAACCCCGAAACCCAGTAGAGTAAGTCATCTCCCTTTTCTCCCCTATACGAGCAGCAGCCTGTTTACATGTGTGTACACTTGGTTTGCATCTCCTTAACGAGACGTTCTACTAGAAGAAGAAAGTCCAAGTTAGCCTACTCTAAGAACTTCCTTCCGCCAACCCAAGCCAAGCCAGTAAAAGGAAGTACCTACTTGAATTCTTCGTTCTCAATGACCGAGTTTTTTTTTTCTTCTACTTCTTCGTTGAAAATGCGAAGTCTCGAAGTCTCGGATTTCCATCTAAAAGGCACATAGCATTGCATAGTATGTAGCCCCAACACCCAGCCCTACAGACCAGACCACGTCAGCCAAAGCTAAAGTGAAACCCTTGTGCAAATGCAATCTCGTTCTTTTCGGAAACCGGAGAAAGTCTCTACGTCTACTATCGTTCCTACTATGTACTACTACTTGGTTTACAATCGTATGTGAACTCAACT
Organism: Ceratophysella denticulata; assembly: GCA_034694925.1. Classification (NCBI taxonomy): domain Eukaryota; kingdom Metazoa; phylum Arthropoda; class Collembola; order Poduromorpha; family Hypogastruridae; genus Ceratophysella; species Ceratophysella denticulata. Next base: position 7,754 of record JAQFYT010002599.1, read on the forward strand.
GAACTGAACACTGAACTCTTTACTATGCACAAAAAAACGAGAAGTTACAGTTTCCTGGCTTGGGAAAACGAGCGTGTGCTACGCAATGCAACGGAACGTAACCTTAATGTCAGGCTAGTGCCGGAGATATGCACGGTGTGTGTCCGTAGTATGTAGTATATAGCCTTTAGCGTAAAACGTAGAACCTGAACCCTAGAAGAAGAAAAAAAATAGATCCGATGTCTTCTCGAGAGTCTCGGAAACTCTAAAGTAATTGAGGAACCACACATGCATATAGAACAAGACCTATATATCAAGGTACCTACACACTTTTGGTCTCGTTATTCAAACTGGGTTAGACGCCGAAGGTTTTGCAAGGGAATTGCAGTTGTAATGGAATGCATGGTGATGGGTTCAAGTTCAAGGTTGGGCTACTATTAAAATCTCACCTTTTGGGCTTGTGACAAATCTTGAGCCGTGTGACAGGACAAGAAGGGGACAGTAATAAAGCAAGTTTTTGATAGTGTCTCCTGAAGGGAGGAATATAATATGATGACAATGAACATTAGGCCAAGAGAATTATGAGTTTTTGAGTGGTCAGTGGGCACTTTTTGATTGACTGTACGAGGTGGATTTTGAGTCCGTGTCCACGCAAAAAATAATTACATGGTCTCTATTAGCATAATATTACAATTAAGCATAAGCAAAGAGCCTTCTTTGGACAGGTTTGTGGAGTGTCGTGAGTGAGGGAAAAGGAGCTGGCTCACATCACAAGGATTATTCATACTTTATGTGCTTGCTCCGAGTCAGTCGCTTTTATCAGTATGAAGGAATCAGGATAATATTCCCTTCCGGTAACGTGACAATTGGCTAGCAACAGTTTGGTAGAAGCTGACAAGTCACAACTCGGGTTATTGGTAACAGTAGCACTTCCAGCGATGGACGGTTCCAAAGCGCAGGTAACAGAAATTGTCGGGTTATCGTTTCGGGCGACAGGCGCCTGACGCAGGATTAGCAGCAGGTTTATTTGCGTGGTAACAGTACAGAGGAGCAATCGCAGCAGTTATATTTGAGTGGAAAGGTACATCGCAACCTTTTTACAGTAGCATTTATAACCTACCAATATTTGAGTGGTGGCAGTTCAGCGCACGATTTGCAACAGTGGCGACAGCACAAGCACAGCGCAGTCTGTACAACAGTTCTATTTGCGGGTCAACAGTACGGCTTGCAGCAGTTATACCTACCGATATTTGTGAAGTGACATTACAGCGCACAGTATTCGCAGCAATTATTTTGTGTGGTGAAAGTACAGCACAGCATTTGCATCAGTTTTAGTTGTTGGTTTACAGTACAGCGCAGATGGCGACAACTACAAAAGCGGTCGGTATATTTAGATGACGATCTGCATAATTCAGTGGCGATAAACGTCTATCACACATCGCTGCCATCAGCAGAAGTTTTGATGACCAAAATTGTATCACGACAATCCCGTTACGCCTACTGAAGAGGAGACGACAAGAATTTTGAATTTTTTAAAAATTAAGATTCGAAGTAGTAGGTAGATTTAGTTGTCATGTAAATTAACGTTAGGATATTGGGGGAGGGGGGCGTTGCCTTCAAAATCAAGATGGAGGCCGTCACAAATAGAGTTTCAGCAGATGTCGCCTTTAAGGACGCGAGATACTGCCGCCCGACTGACTTTCGGTGTCAATAGTTTAATTAAATAACTGTGTAGGCCCATCTGTCAGCCCGGAATTGTCTCAGAATCCCTTCCCATGTATCCCAAGAGAACCAGTGTCAATTGTCTCTTTTGTTTTAACTAGTCGTGCTGATTTTTTGTTCTGTCATAACCTGATAATAAACAACTTATGGTTGATAGGGACTTGTGGGGTTCTTAATTACGCTTTATACCCATTCCGGCTGAATTCCAGTTTGAAATTTATGACTCCGGACCTGCTGTGTTATAGAGGGAGACGACAGGTTACGAGAAATACTAAGGCGGAAGAGGGGGTACCCCAAATGGTCCATGATTTTAATATTTATTGTAATTTATTCCATGCCAGACTCTCGGCAGGACTCTCTCTCTTGTCGGCAGATAGGCAGAGATGAGTTATTTGTTTGGATAGGGAAATGGCTAAGTGTCATGACTTTGGTCGTATAATACCTTTGCAATTTATAAGTCAAGTCAAATCACTAACCGCCTCGCATATCTAATAACAAAGCAACGAGCATTTTTGTTTACCCTTTCGTATGATATTCAATTTTGTTTAAACAATGTTATTTGCTGCTCTAATTATCAATCTATAATTAATTAATGCACTGATGATCTTGACGATAAATAACGTATAAGAAAAAACCTACCCCAATATTTTTAATCTTTCCTCAATTGGTTTAGCTGTATTCTCCTTGAAAATATGAGTTTAACATCAACTGGTTTTCAATGAAGGTGAAACCGTATAGTTTTATTATAGCGCGATTGATGTTATATTGCGCGTATTTCGCAATGTCATATTCGGTAACCAATTGGTTGTATTTAATATTTAATTGCTTGTACATATTACAGAATTAATTAGAATGTATTAAGTGCTGCAAAAGTTCATATGTGTGTACCTATTTATGGTAATTGATTCGATAAGTCTTGTATGGAATTTGTACGGTACGGATATTTATTTGATCATTTGGACATTGCACGTTTCTAGAAACTTAATTAAAATTGCATTGGTGCGGATTTGCTGTAAAGCATATTCTGTTGCTCCAATTTCTTGAATCGAGAGACAAAACTCCTTTCAGCTTGGCTGATTGATGCTGTACTGAAGTGTACATGTTATACAATAATGCCATAATGCCTTATTGCTGTGTGTACTAAGTACAGGTTAATAGCATCTGGACTCTGAATGTTGTGAGTAGACGGATATTTCCTACCTCGCTCGCCTTTACAACGATGTACTAAACGTATAGGAGCATCTCAAGAAAGTGTGAGATGCTCCCTTGTGTCGGCTGAGCACTGAATGAGTACCTCCCTAATTACCTGGCCTGGGCTATAGCCCATCCCGCCTGGAGGTGCCGCCTTTGGGGCTTCAGGAGCTTCATAAACTCATAAAGTGGTTGAACGTGGAGTGTCAATACAACTTACACTTCAAGAAGACCTGAATACATTAACTTAACTTGATAGGCTTTTCACACCCCGGACGACGTAGTGTACTTACGACGGTGTAACCTGTCCAATCTTCCCCACACCACCCTTACGTCTTGGCCTATAGAATATTCCCAACATTACGCAATGGAAGAAGTTCCTACCTCTTCCACTGGTAATTTTTTAACCATTTTTTATATCTATTCTCAGACTCAAGTAAGAAACAGACAAATCCTTCTTCACAACCTTTTCCTTAAAAAAAGCTTCGAAACCGTCGAACCATCTGAAAACTTAGGGATCTTCTTCGGCACGGCTAGGCTACATTAAAATAACGTGTCTATGTGTATCAGTATCAGTAGGTCTATCCTCTTATACACAAATAATGCACGCACGAACGTCTGCCGAAACTCTCCAAGATGGATTTTGATTTTTGTGTCGGTACATTTAATTTGATACTGTTATTTTGTTTGTATCAATGAAATTGTACCGCTTTGCGAGTAGGTTACTTGCATATATACTTGTACTGTCGTGTTTATGTTATTTTTTTGTTATTAATGTCGAGAAATTGCTGTTGTTTGGCTTCGTTTATTAGTTATGATATGAATTATGACAGATCAAATAAACAAAACGTGCACTTTTGCGATGAAAACGCGCAAACAATCTAAGGGTAGTCACATAGGGTTTTATTACGATTTGCGATCTACGGTGGACCAGTTCGCGTATTGATAAAGGGAATGTCTGGTAACACTGGTGAAAATTATTTAAAAGTTGCTAATTTTGCCGCATTTTATCGGCGTAAAAATTGGTGCGCAAATCGGTATTCCCTGAACGTATGCAAATATACCCACGTGGCCACATATTTTTACGCACGCTTTGAGATGTTACATAAACTTAAGTATTTCGACGCGACGCTCATCGGCATCATGATATAATCTTGAAAAAATGAGCAGGGCTTCTGAGATTTGAACGCAGGCCAATGCAAATGCACGCGTATAACGAATCGCAAAAAGCTCAGCGGAATGCCTCAAAGCGCGCGTAAATTTAAAATAATTGAACTTTTTAAAGGCAAGAGAGCTTGAAGATCTTAGGCATAATTGTATAGCAAATCTGATCAAACTTGAAACAAATTCAGTTACGCCCAAGTTACGCCGTAAAATTTCAAGCATTTTCCGTTCCGCAAACGTTCGTGATTCGTCCATAAAAACACTTCAATTCCATTTTATTATTAAAAAGCATAGTGTCTCCTATGAAGCGAGAGTTCCATCCCAATTTCCCAATCTCCATTTATTACTTTGGAATTTCCATACGGCTTAAGGCCCTGGGATGCAAATGGGGATAAGAGTACTCTGATTGATGAAAATCCTAGGGAGGGCGCTTTGGACGTGGGGTTAAGTGACTATTTATGTAAAAACTCATTTGTTTATGAGAGACAAGGAGCAGAGTGAGGGTGTCAGACGGAATCAAATCCAATCCTAGGGAGGAGGGAACGCTTCGCTCATGTTTTTGTTGGGTTATTAATGAATTTCTGAAGATTTGACTACATAGACACTCTAGCCACGCATCTATCAAAATGAACTCCAGGCGGAGAAAGTTATTCTACTAGTTGTGTAGAAAGCCTTT